>JAUZNC010019636.1:0-25462 GCA_034780395.1 Vannuccia rotundouncinata
ATAATTGCATAACTACTTATTATTATTATATCTGTCATAATGTCACGCATTCTATTATATAATTCATATATAATTTACATATGTCATTTCATTATGTACACTTTTTTGTAACCGTTCTGTGATTGCAAAATCAAAAAAAAGGATTTTTATTTTTTTTATTTATTCCTATAATCAAAACAACATTTTGAATCATTAAAATCGTGATATTATATTGATTCCAAATTTGGTACACACATTGACATTATAATTACGTATTATAATCCTGAACTTTTTAAAATTCAGATCACATTTACTCTATGATTCGAAATGATGTTTTGATTATAAGAGTCAAAATCGATAATCAATAATAATATAAAGAGAGGTCCAAAAATTGTTGTTATATATCATTCGAAAGCCCTAAAAAAATACTATGTACACCTATTATATTATGTAAATATAAGATTTTTATTGTATATATTATTGAATTCCACATTTTCAATAATAAGAGGGTTAACAGAAACCGATAAGTCGCCTTCGACGGAGCTGCATTTCTGTCTCTAGTTGGAGGAATAAAACAGACATTCTTCACAGCACTATGGGTCTTCGATATCGATTGTTTTTTTATACGACGCATGTTTACGGGTCTGCTGATCAGATAAATACGATGGATGCAAAAGTAACTGTTGGAGGTGAGAGTAGACGTGTTTAGCCATATACTCATAATTATTCCTAATGTCTTGAATTCAGTACAGTACCTTCAAGGGACCATCTAAAAATTTATTTTTATTTGAGTACGTTAAAACTGGATTATACTGAATTATTGTTTCAATGACCGAACATTTTATTAACTGTCACAAGATTTGAATGAATATAAAATGTCGTTTACATGGTAATTTGTTTTCTTAGAAAATGGAAAATCTTACCAACCAACAAATACCTTTCTTCATTATCATTATTAAACATTTGTAAATATACAATTTCATTCATTCTTCTGTAATGATGAAATCCTTCATTAAAACTTTTATTACATTTTTTTACTATTATTATTTTAAATTTCAAATTGATTTTACTTCAAATAATCAATTCTCAACGCTCATTATACAAAATATTTCAATATGTGTTCAGGAACAATTCCCGGTGGCACGCAAATTCTTCAGTTTAATTATGTTGGCACAGCAACCTTTGCGACAGCCAACAACATCAGTCTAGCACAAAACTCGACCCTCTACATCTCAGTGGTGGCCATCAATGGGGCCGGTCTGAGGACCAGTGCCATATCAAAGCCGTCCATTGTCGATAGAACTCCGCCCGTGTTCCACTTTGTTTGGGACGGTGATATTTTGCATGGTGAGTGCACTAAAATCGATATTTAACCTTTGAATGATATATTTTGTTATATTTAATTTTATATTTATTTAAAATTATTTTGACATTATTTCAGGAACTATCGATTTTCAATCTCATGAAGGAGATCTTGCTCTTCAATTTGATGCCATCGATGACGACAGTGGGCCTGACTTCTGTGAATGGTGTGTGGGCACGAGTCAGCTGACTTGTGACGTCATTAGCTACTTTAATGTTCCACACAATAATTACTTAGTTTACTACCAACTTCCGAAGAAAACTGGAGCTACCTGTCCTCGAATGACAATCTATTCAACTGTTCGATGTACCAACAATGCTGGTCTCAAAACTCAGAGGTAAATCTTTTAGTTCAAAGTAAATTCCCACAATTGTCCTTTTGTATTCTTTCAATTGAAAAAGATTAAGAACTCTTTGTCAAAATTGTATCATCTTTGCACATGTTCACATTAGGAAGTTATTTTTACAACTGACAACGATATCGGAACACGCTTATTAGTTTTATTTAAACAAACACTTTGAAGATTCACTTTAAAGTGTAAGAAGATTGCTTTTCGACAGGAATTTGTTTAACCACAAACACGCCTGCCTACTGGTTTGTAGGCAGGCGTGTTACCGAGGTACCGAGGTGCTTGCAACTGGATTAGAGGAATTGTATTCTGATTTTCCAACCCCGCATTCATATCTACACAGACGGTTGAAGAAATATCATTTTACTTTTTAGAGAATGATGATATTTTTGAAAGTTTAAAATAATATTCTACACATCAATAACATCTCAGAAACTGTATATCAGAATATATAAAAATTACATTAAAATATAAATTTATGTTGATTGCTTCATCGAATATAATTTTTATTTCTATAACTTGTTAATTATTCTGAGAATTTACAATATTGATTTTCCTAGCTTACGAGTGATCTTCCAACAATCTGCCAGCAGAGACTTAGTTGGGATAAGATAAACTTTATAGATGGCAACGATGGGACGAAGATCCAGAACGGCCGATACTGAGATTAACCAGTTAGGATCGGGTTAAAATAGGAATATATATATAGAAACCCGATATATAGAAATATATCGGGTTAAAATAGATGATCCAAGTTGAATACCATATCGATAAATATCAGAATCAGGGTCGATAAATCCTAACCAAGCAAGGTGAATCGAATTGGACTGCCATTTTATCCAATCAGGTCGATGACGTTTCAGATTAGCGGTTGAAGGAGGTGTTGAATCCACCTGCAGAGATTTAACCAAATTAAATTTTGCAATTATTTTGTTAATATTAAAAACTATATTTATATTTTATAGCAAAATATTTTAAAAATATAATATTTACCGTCCAAATAAGACCAAGAGAGGTGCAGAGGTTTGCAGTGTTACAGGACAGCAGTCGAAACATACATATTCCACCATCTTTGAGATTTAAATCTGTGAATTTTCATTCTGTGAAATAGCCGCTGATCTGAAAAAATTCTGATAAATTAATTCTATCTTCTTTCATTTTGCTTAATAAGAAATTGTACTAGTAAATGTTTTATTAATGTTTTATTAGTAGATAATGATAACTCACTTATAGCGGCTTTATAGCCAATCGACCAGTCCAGTGGGATTCTATAGTGATCTTGTGCTCAGAAATCTGACTCTCTTTATCGTGGACGCCCAACGTGATTTTGATGACGTCAGTATGAACCGACTGTTCGGGACGAGACATCCTAGGGACTGATCAACAGTTAGCGGTTTTGTTATGATTGGAGGGGTGTTGTCGACAATGAAGCCACTAGAAGTTGACTCTGTGTACAATCTTGAAATAATCAAAAACTGACATTTATTATTTAACACAACTTTTTTTAATTCTCATGTGAAAAAGGAACACTTTGGGGTCTCACAATCATATTATTCAGTAAGACTTCTAAATGAATCATGAAATACCGGTCCGGCATTGTTAAAAGCTCGTATGGTGATAAACATCCGCTGGTCAACTGGTAATGTTTCGTAGGCAACCTCAGTCAAATGTACATAAGTTTTCTACTGGCATTATGTCGGATGATTCTTTCGTCAAACCTGTAAACCATTCTTACCGGCCGATATTTGACTCCGGATCGTTGAATCTGATCCCTTTAGCACTGATGTGTTCTCTTTAATGAGAGTGAATAAATTATAATTAAAACAAGTATTTTTAAGAAGTTTCCAATACATTTTGTTACTGTTCTATTTTGGTTTCAAATATAAAAAGTTTCAAGATAAAGGATTATTGATCACACATTATTTCACCTTGACGCGCAGTATATGACATCATTAAAGTCCATTCCATCTTGAACATCGCCGGGCACAGGGGGTGTGTCATCAAGAATCACGCCATCACTTGAAGATTGGGAGCAGAGACCCACTGCTTTGCAAGCTTGAACATATATAAATAGCGCAGTCCTCTCTAGAGCTTCACGTGAAAAACGTTCACATCGCAGTATGCACAAGTTCCAACTTGATAAGCAACATTGATAATCGGGGTGTGAAGATCGTGGAAGCCAACCTAACGGGCATGTAAACTGATTGCATCAGTTTTGTAGTTAATGTCAGTCAAGTTACAAACTGAAAGACGTGCCAAGGACGTGCCCTCTAATGGGTGGAGAAAAATCTACGAGTACCCCGGGACTTCCTGCTGTGGATTCAAGTCCGGCAAAATTGACTGTCTGTTTTATTTGTTAGGAGAAAAACTATTAAATTATAAAACAATATATTGATAGACTGATTAAATGTAAGTAAAATATGTTTACCTTGATTGTAACATAATAAAGATGACCCTCCTGAAGTTTTAAAATGACAGATGAATTCAGGGTGACACATTCCTCCTTAAGTTCTGTGAAGGAAGTCATGTTTTTTCTTCCACGTCCGGTTCCCAATGAGTATAAAGATTTATCTATTAGACATACTCCACCACAGAAGACGTCTATCCAGCTTGATGAAAAATTATGATAATAGGTAGTAATGAAGGAAAATGTCTAGATCATACATTCCAATGATGTTGACAGTTTAGATATTTAAACAATATATTGTGAAATTAGAACATATGTTAGTCGAACAAAGTTAAAGTCAAAGATTAGGCCAACATATTTCATTTAAACTCGTTCTGAAACAATAAAATAATCAATTATTTGACGTGTTGAGAGTCCAAGTGAAACTTGCTTAGCGTAACTGAAATGTAGAAATGACGAGCACACCACGAACCACCTGCCTCTTACTTGGAATTTTCGTACATTAATGATGTATTAATATTAATTCCAGCGAAAAGTTTGCAACATATTTAACTCCCTACACCTCCCTTCCCGCATCTACCATAAATCCAACATACTATATATTTTAATTTGTAAGATAGACTTAATTTTTGATTTACTTACTATCATTCAATTTTGTGTATAAACTTATATTTGGAAACAATCTCCGTCTATAAAATCAATGCTCTTTAACCTAATTTATTAATTCTTAAGAAAGGATTTATTATTACAACTGGAATCTTAGCACTCTGGATAATGTATGTAGCTCTGGATTTGAAGATCAGGGGTTCCATTCCCAACTTAGTTAATATAAAATATTTAAAATTAATTTTGACAACGTTTATTTGGGGTGAGATAGGTAAAATGCAAATATTACTTTCGAGTTATTTTATTCTTCTTATATGCGAAGATTTTCAAAACGGAGGTTATATGTATCTTCAATCTATATCTTTATAAATGTAATAAAATATTTTCCTGGCATATTTCAAAAGATAGGTTTACACTGACTAGTGAAGCGAGTGTAACCTTACTGTCATGACACTCATGTTATTTAGATACAATCACTCAACATTGAAGTATATAAATATTATATATATATTTATTATTTATATACATTGTGGTATGTTATTTTGTTTTCACTGTAAATAAATAATACAAAACATTATTATATGATTATATTTATTTTTGTTAACGTATTCATTATTATGTATTTTAGTGTATTGCAATAGTTTAAATAAAATGATTAACAAATATCCACGTTTTATTGAGAAATAAATCATTTAAAAAGTAATGTTACATCTGCAAAAACTGCCAACTACTGCAAACGGTGTATACAACAAAAATGAGTCATACGTTTTAGTGACTGACGCTAAGCTAAGACTCTGAAAAGTAGCTAAAAATAAGTTTACAAAGCTAAGATGTCAGATTAAAATGTTTTAATATTGTTTGTAAAATATTTCACGAGAGAAGTGTTTTGCTTTTCAATATTTTTACTTTATAGACATTAATCAAATACGAAAAGAATATTTGAGAGGTATATTTTAGCAGAGGGTTCTTAAATGTTATATATCCATAAATGTTGTCATATATTTACATTATGTGCAAAAAACCTCGCGCATTGTTAAATTGATAATACATTTTTTGAAAGATGTTTCAACATATATAATGTCACAACAAAATCTCTACTATCTTCATTTAATTCCGATTTCTGATTGTGCTTCCCAGACCAGTTTCACAAAACACAGTTTAATTTGGTAACTTTATAAAATAGAACACAGCTAGATTTAGAATTTGTAGCATAAATATAAATTGAACAAAACGTTAACATTTACAGAATGTTATTTTTAACTATATGATACAATTTTTGTAGTTGCCACAAATTAGTTTTCTTTCTGATCGACAAAATATTTTAAAAACATCTTTTGTTGTTTTGCAATATTAGGGTAACGTAAAAATTAAGATTCCTTAGAATTAATTCTCAATTGAATGTTTTCTACGAAAGTAAACCGCTACTACTCGAAATTATCCCCTCCTCGTAAAAAATCCCATTATTTCTGAACGTGTAATGTGAATTTTGTCAACCATTTTAAATATCAAAGGTTAATTTGAATTCTTAAAATTAAGTAATTATTACATTGTACCGAATGATAATATGTGTGAATGTCCGAATGTGTATTTTAGATGTTGACAAAAATGTATTATTTAGACACATATAATTTTCAAATAGCGACATGTATATTTAATTTTGATGGATGCAACATATATCTTTAGACGAGAATTGTAATATATAATTTATCGAACTTTGTAATATTTCTTATATTCTTATTGAAATAGTGGAATTACATTTTTTTCGAACTTACACAATTTCATTATTATAATTGTTTTATGTAGATAATTAATCGATTTCTACAAATGTTTTGTCATCATTTAGAAATATGAATTTATTAACTTCAACAATATAATTTTTAAATGTATGCGAAATTTTGGCAGTAAACTTTACGTAAATCTTTTAATAATAAAATAAAGCAATACAAATAAATTAAAGAAAAATATATATTTCATTTTAATTACATTTAAAACATATGTACATTTTAAATTTAAATAAAGTATAAATATAATATTTGATATCGTTTCCAATGCAATAGATGTGTAAACACACTCCTTTTTTTCAACCATTAGGTATATGGATTTTGATATCCTCTGCCATGCACTGCAATGCAATATCAAAGTAATAATATGATACTTTTATATATTCATTTGGCATAAATATTTGATATCGATCAAAATACCTATCATACTATAATTTTACTTTTATTCATTATGGACAAAATATTATTATGTACTGTATACATATAATTGCCATTAATATTAATAATTCATACTTTACAGTAGTTATGTTTTCTATATAACCTCTAGACAAAATACTTGATTTGCAGCGCATACATTGTGTGTCATTTAAAAGACCAACAAGTGTGTAAGGAATATTTATAATAATATAAGATTATATAAGAAAAATATTTGGTGACTATAAACTATGATATATATGAACAATGAAGGTTCAATAGCTTTTCTTTGAAAGAGTTAGCTGTAATAAATTTTCCTGATGGTTTTTGTATCACACAATATTTGGTTACCAATAATAACAAAAATTATATTCCAAAACTTTAAAACTCATATATCTTCAATCAGAGAAAATTAAGAAAATTCGAAAATAGATTGAATATGTTAGTGTTCAAACATGTCAACTAATGTTATATATATAAATCCGAAAAAAAAGCAAATACTTAAGAAGTTACTCAAAAATTAACTTGATAAAAACTGAACTAAAACCTTTTTACTGTTCAATGTTATAAGAATAACACATTTAATGTATATCATGTTTTTGAAATTCTTTCAAGACACTAATTTTCAGTGCCAGTTGTCTAAAATTCTTGTTCTGAACTTCTTCAAGTGTTTATATATAGTTAATGGTAATATAATATTATTAGTACTTATAAAAGAATAATAAAAAAGTTTCCATATAAATATTCAGATTGATCTTTTTCCTATATTTCGTTTAAAACAAAAATATTAAAAATATATTTAATTTAATGTTGGTGAATTATTGATGTTTAAGATAAAAATCTGATTAATTTAACGTTATAACATAATTGTTTAATTCAAGTTATACCTACCAATGATATAAATATAAATATGCACTTTTTACAAAACACATATATTGTGAATTTCCGACATGTGTTCTAAATTACTGCAACACAATTGTTTAAATATAAAATATAGGTTTCAAACTCATCAATTATAACTAAAATTTACTTAATAATTAATTATTTATTAACAGAGTTCTTGTGCTTTATTTACGATAGGTTTGTTTGTGTTAATACATTCAAGACAACAAGGTTTGATGTTGAATGATTCATGATATCTAGCGCAACTCAGACACCCCTTAATACAAGAAGAGTGAACTCCTGGTCGTCTCCACTCACAAGGAAATTATGTATCTATATAAATATATGATATTTGACATTAAGTTAGAAATGTTTATTTTCTTCAATTTAAATATAATACAAAGTAACATGTTTGTACAATTGTGCGTTTGTTACTATAAGGAATAAAGCCTATTACTTACTTACAATTAAAGTGTTTGTAATATAATATTGCTATAATATTATATTATATTATGAGGGAACGTGTCAGAAAAGTAAAATAATAAAAGTTTAATTTTAGTTTATGTTAGTTTAAACTTCAGTAAGTATATATAATAATATCATAACTAATTATTCTGCAATTTAAAAGTACATATTTTATATTATAAAAGATTAGTTGACTTTTGTAGTCAGCGAAATTTTCACAATAACTGTGGTAGGTTAAAAGTTAAATTACACTGTATTTTTTATTTATTTCTATAATAAAATATTAGATTTCTCTCTAGATCCTATTTTCCACAATTGTGTTAAAATTTAATTTAGTTTATTACGTAATCATGTACGTAATACTCTTAAGATGGTTGAAGGTTATCAATCTAATTCAGCTCCATGACCCACGGGAAGATCAGGGAGATATTTTCTGTCCATTGAGAAACCGTGTGCCACTTTTAAAAATGTATTTGTTAAGAGCATGCACATCAACAAACAGTAAACATGCATTAATTTTATTTTGCTTTAAATAATTTTCTGAGATTATATAATTATATATTATAATTGTTACCCCATAGTAACATTTTCAGTCAGACTTTTATAATATCAATAATATTTCTAATTAACACAATAAAGAATTTTGTCATATTTAAATTTGTAAAAATGTGTTCGGAAATAATATAAAAAATCAACAAAAAAAAATAAAAAATTTAAAAATCAACCCGTAACTCAATGTAACACATTATCAGGGTGGCCGATAAGTTCCTATTCCAAATCAAGACAAAGTAAAATATTTATTATAATCCAATATTTAATAATAATCCTACCTATATATATTTAGAATTTTGTAATACTGTTTATAGATTTCTTCTCAACACACTTCGAGAATCCCAAAAGTTAATAATTAGCTATATAATAATAATGGATTTTACATATTGAATTATATTTATTTTTTACATTGTCTTGAGTTTGGTCAAGAAACTAATCAATACTTCACAAATTCATTGACGAAAATGCGTGTATACTATAAAAGTTAATAATTTACTTTTTAAGCGGAAATGATTATTATAATTCCATACTTCATTATTGATATAATGTTATGTTGCGTTTTACTGCGCTCAGATAAATAACAGCAAAATGCCTTTCTCCAAAAAAAAATTAATTTGCAATTTGTAATTTACAATATATAATATTAACCAGTGTAAATATTAGTTTATAATGTAATATAATTTTTAAATATAGCTTCAATGAAAGAAAAAGGGTCGATAACATTTTTCTAACCATATATAAACATTTTTTTAGTTCCAATGTTTTTGTTATTATTTTAAATACAGGTTGCAATTGTAAATATCTTTTTCGTTGTCCTAACATTTCCTTTGAACTAACCTGGTGGATTCAGGGCCACTGAAAATCAAAAAAGAAAAAACTGTTACATTGCAAGAAAAAATATCTATATCAAAACATAGACATTTAGTATGAGAGAACAAAAAATAGTACAAATAAAAATAAAATAAATGAATAAAGAAGATTATCCATTCTGACTGCTTAAAATTACATAAAGATCATTAAAAATCCATATTATCACAAAATATCATAATATCTCCTAAATTCTAAAAATATATATAATTATTATTTTATAAACATTATCAAATTTTAATGAATTTTAACACAATTAATCATTGATAGAAATCCCTAAAAGTTTCTAAAAATGCGTCTTTCGATGGGCACCGGGGGAGAGGGAGAAAACGCGGCAATCTTGCAAAGTCCTCCGACGGCAGTGAGACATCCTTAAAAGGATTATTGTTCAACTCTTTGTCGTTTAGTAGAAAGGTAAAATAGGTTTTCGCACCCTCGATAGCCTAATGAAGAACATGGATTATCGTAAAGTTTAGACTCGCTACTTTGCCAGTTGAGAATTAGTAGAAACTGATACTTCCAAGCACCCATATCCTTGATCTTCATAGAATTTCCAATCCAATCCAATCAAGTAGCATTGCGTCCCAGCTTTGCCCCGTGTATATGTCTGCATTCTCCCGAAACGTTGACCAGGAATATATATCTCGGAGGTTTTTGGTAGCCCCGGAGCCTCCAGCTAAACCTTTCTTGGACGTTAAAGTTAAAATCCAAGTTTACGTTTAAGTTTGCGTCTAATTCCAAGTTTAAGCTCTACCTGGAAAATATCTGTTTCCATTTTTTCAGAATCCCCCCGTTGCCCTTCTTCTTCTTTACATCGTCATTTCTGGAATTGACACTCGTCCAGTACTTCTTTCTTCTCTAGTTACTCCCCTTTCATTCAGGATCATCACATTTTTTTTCTAATCCACCAAGTCGTCCACCTTGCTGTCCCACCATTCGTGATAAGCGTTTCAGTCTCCGCCAATTACCCCTCTGTCATTATCAGTGTTTGGTAGTGTACTCAAGACATTGTTTACCACCTCGAGGATTCATTGGGTGGCGAATATCCAGTTATGACCCTTCTGGGTGTTGATCTCAGCACACACGACTTCAACGTTATTATCGCACAGCTCTTCACTGGTCTTAATCTCCTTGTATTGAATCCCTTCTCTCAGAAAAATGGCCACTCCTCCTCCTCTGCCTTTACCTACTACATTATTTCTTATTATATCTTGCGGAAAATTTAACTAGCGCGAGTGCAGGGGGAAGGCGGGCGCTCTCGACCAATCAGCATCCAGGATATATTTAAGAACACAGGATCCTTTGTGGATATAAATGTCACAATCTCCTACTACTCATATAATCATGGATTTGGATTTGACAAATTAACAAGCTCATTAAAGGCAGAACATCTACCAGAACGGTGACGTGGAATCTACTTTTTAAATGTTTATATACTGTGACGTATGCTCGGAAAAGATTGACAGTAATGCATTGTTGCCATTACTCCGCACATACATTTTCCAATAAGCGCTTTTGGCGACTCTGTTAGTATTCTATACGATAGTCCATTATATTTCCCCTGCATAAAACGTTCAATTGATAATATTTCAATTAAAATATGGGGGGATGCCGGCCAACTTGAACCATTCATCGAAGGAAAAACTGCTATCACACTCCACTTTCGAAAGCGTCTTTAAACAATGATAATGTAACTAAAATTTATTATGGAATACCCATGGTTGTATATTCAATACAGATGAGAAGATGGTGGATTTTATGATTCCATGGCCGTATGCGCCGGCAGCCATCGTCAAGTTGGGGCACGTTTTTTCAGCAGCATCTATGTTAAATGCTGGTAAGAGTATTGCCCTATATGCCGTCAAAGTTGGCATAAGTCTCATAGGAGATGTTCTTACAGGAAATAATACAGAAATTCGTCAGAATCTCAGAAAGCGTGCAAGGAAGGAAATTGGTGATATAAGTCGTGAATATTTTGAAGAGGATATTCTTGCCCCCACAGCTGCGAATCACAGATATAAGAAATCTCCTGTTCCATCTGACAATCGGAAAGTTCAAAATACCCGCTCATGCAAAAAAACGAAGTAAAACAAGTTGCAAATCTAAAAATAACGGACTCTAAATATGTTGGTTACAGATAGTGATTTCCCGGCCCTGCACCTAGTCCGAGTTGTGGCTTTTTGAACTGCGACCAATGCAAATGGTTATGGATCAAGTTGCACAGTTGGTTGATATCTATCCCTAAATAGCGTTTACCAAGACAATGACCCAATAGAATTTTTCATTTTTGTTCTTCCGAAGAATATATTGATCCTTATGATACCTATTTAAAGCTGACCTGTAGAATTGTAAAAACGAATGTGGGTGATTATTCCACCTAACAGAAATGTGCTCCCATCTACAATATCTTACCTAGTCTTTTCTCCGATGTTAAACTGATTATGGTTGAAGCCCATCTGGAGGGAGGAGTGCAACTATATCCTTACCGTGCTATTCTCAGTTATAGATAATATACTTTATTCATGCAATTTGGAGAATGGAATCCAACTTGCTGCAAGTGGTTTTGCTAAGGATAATGCCGGTAAACTGGATGGAGCCGAACATAATGGTCACATTGCTCGTCTGGCGAGCACTTTGAATACTATAACCTCGCAACTATGCGGGCCATTTGGTTCAATATGATTACACATAATAAATACCTATACTCAATCAATTAGATTTCCTTATTAAACACTTTCGAACCAAGACTTACTGAAAATTATGAATATAAACTAAAAAATGTAATAACAATATCCAAATATGAAAAAATATAAAACTATAAATATATCTACTCAAATTCTATAATATTGTGTATAGGTACACTGAAAACTAATAAAGGGGGAAAATGAGTGACAATATTTTTAGTCTCACAATAAAATTGAATTGACAAATTATCATAATGAGCTCATATTGTCCATCTTGATGGAGAATTTGCTTGTTCGTGTTTGTATGATATCATATAGTTGTTTAATTTATTCATACATTTAAATCACACTAATTATTGTTAAAATATATTTTCATATATATGTTTAAATTATTATTAAACAATAAAAAACAATAAATAAAATATCAAAATCGATACTTGGTATTTACTTACAGCCATCACAGTAGACCCATTTTCCGCTAACATAGTTTTTAACTAAAGAGCACCATGGAACCAGTTTATCATAATTAGTACATTTATAGAACGTTTGTCCGTCATAAGTAAATGGGAAAATGCAATCTCTCGCTAAATGTGGATAAAATAAAATTACAAAAATATATTGATAAATATAAAAATGTATTAATGTCGTAATTAAATAATTATTTGTGTTTCCAAATTAATTTCTCCATCAACTTTGTGTTTTGGTAAGTATATAATGTGTTTTTGTTAGTGTTCACATGTTTTTAAATTTGGTTTTGATAATTTGGTTTCAAATTTGTTTTATAATTAACCTTAATTATGTTATATATTATACAGGGTGGTCGAAAAGTAACGCACACTTTACAGGCATTCACAACAATTTATTATAACAAAAGATGTTTGGGAAAATACAGCTATTTATTAGATTAACAACTGTTTATAAAATACAATGATCTTAAGATAGGTTATCGTATCGGGCATCTCCTGGAGTAGGCTTCAGTTGAGAAACAATTTGTCAGGAGGAGGTCGAAGTACGTTTCAACGTTTAAGAACATTAAAAAAATACAATTAAGAACACACCAGAACGCATCCAATAACACTTTAAGAACACATAAGAGTGTTCTAAAAGTAATTAAGAACACACAATGGTGTTCTAAGTAAACAATTAAGAACGCGTAAGGGTGTTCTAAAAGTGTTACTGGATGCATTCTGGAGTGTTCTTAAATATTAATAACAAAATTGATGTGTTCTAAATAGTTAAAAGGGTGTTCTAAATTGGAAAAGGTGTTTTTAATTGGAAAGGGTGTTCTAAAAAGCGACATAAAATAATTCCTTTGATAAAGAGGTTAAAACAACGTAAACAGCAATTTCAATATAAGTGTAATTTAAAAGATGAATTACAAAATTAATAAAATGAGTGATATGTGTGCAAATTTCCCTAATGAATGGAGTAATCAGTATAACATAGGTAGCTTTGATTGGCAATTTTAATAACTGTTGTTATCGAGGCAGAGTGGATGGGAAGCATATAATTCGGGATGAACAGGTGTAATAGCTGTAGCCACGAGAACAGGGAGAGGACCTTGATAATGACATATTTTCCGCAGTTCTACTTTAACCTCCTCCCAGTGGATATGGCGAACTTCAAATCCTTTGCTTTCCGAGCTGCATAACAAGTATGTTGAATCTGCATTATCACAATTTCTTCTCAAACAGCGAAAACGTTTAATAGTATTAGCCTAATTTCCTCCTGCAAAAAAAATAGAAAATATTTTTTTTTATTGTTATGAGTAAAATCAGAGGTGATTTTACTGGAAAAGCTGATTGTCTGGGGGCAAAATGGGTAAAATAGCCTGGACCTTGCATTAAGATGTGCCAAACGTTTACAGACATATATGGTCCCTAGAGTCGGAAACCAGTGAATACTACTCTGACACCCTTAAGCATTAAGAAAAAATTTCAATTTTTCAAGATGGCCGCCGTTTAAATGTTATGTCGATGATATCTCGAAAACTAATCCACCTAGCAACATGATTTTGGTGTCTAGCCCTATGTTTGCTTTGTCTAGGAATCAGATAAAACCACTAGCCAAAACCCTACACCACTCTAGTATCACTAAAATAGAAAAGAGTGGATAAAATCGAAGATGGCCGGTAAATTTGAGCCTTTTTAAGCAAAATATATCATACCTTCTCACCTGCTGCAAATACGAAGCTGATATTAGTGTTTATATATACATTTATTTGTTTTTGTCGTGAATCTAATAAAAACTCAATAAACTAAAAAAAATATAAACAGTAAAAAAAATTAATTATATATTTTATTGCGTATGAAAATGTTTCTTAGCCTTATTACTTTTCGTATGTGAAAAACTTTCGCATGAAACTTTTTCGTACGTGTAACCTGATTAATAAGAACTGATATTAGTGAGTTTAATTCATTGGTTTTGACTTTAATCCGTTATCTATATAAATTGTTAGTTCAGTACAAGTTTTTTACTTTGTAACAGCTGCTATTCGCATGAACAAAGGCCATGACTAACGTAGCTAGATCGGCATTAGATGCAGCGACTGTAGCCTCCCAACGACTGTAACCGTCTACTAGTAATACGAAAATTATGCAAAGATGAATTGAAAGAACCTGTGATGCCCGCCTTCAATGTGCATCGTTATAAAGAATCGAAAAAGCCACGTATGCCCGAGGAGGAAGGTACCTAGTCTAAAAGTGCTTGCACATCAAGTGGTCTCACTGGACTTCATGTTTCTGAAATCAGTGGTGAGCGAAGAACTTACAACCGAATTTAACGGTTTTAACACACAACATGTCCACAACCCTTACCTGGGACACGAGTCTTATATTTGCCAATGGTTGACAGGCCTCCTGCTAAACCTGACACGGTGTTGACGTCTATGTTCGAGATAAAACGAATCACTGAAAAAACTAGAAAAACTGGAAAAAAATACACCATATTTACAAATGACCAGCAACTTTACAAGATTGCAGTTGAGATGACATGGTACAATCCAGATGAGTTTGAGAATTTCATTCCACGTCTTGGTGGCATGCACTACCTCATGTCATTCGTTGGCTGTGTTGGGATACTGATGGCAGAGAGTGGCCTAGTAGAAATCCTACAAGCAGCATTTGCCAGTTTTCCACTCATTTTACGTGGAAAGAAGTTTCCTTACAACATGCGAGCATTACGCATGCAATCAGAAAAAGTTTTGCGCGAACTTCTACTTGGTGTTTGATTTCATTACTTGACACCATGCTACCATATTTGGCAGCTGCAGGCCACTGGAATTACATCAGGTATGGCACAGTGTACCTTATGAAAATGACAAAAATGCCTATGGATCACTTGAAACACTTCATTAAAGGTGAGCATGTGATACGACACCAACCTGGCTTGTAGAACGCATTTTGGTCTGATATGATGATCGAGACAACAGCAATTAGATATGGCCATGGACCAGCTGGAGTTATTGACATCACTTTAAACCATAAAGCTCTCCAACGCTGGGCACTTGCTCACCCTATATCAAGCCAACTGGAAAAAGACTTGCTGGACAGAAAACCATCATACAAAGCAAATGACTGTACACAAAGAAGAAAGCGAAGCAAGAATAAAGGCCTCTAACACCCAGTGAGCATTTACCTGGATTAGTTAACGTAGTGAGTGGCAAACTGGCCCCCGACAAAGTGAACGTGGATAAAGCTTGTAGTATTGGCTGTCAGCAGCTTGCAACATTTCAGGATGGACTACCTGACCAGCCTCTGAGCAAAGAAGTAGTGACCATGGAATCGAGTAAGAAGTCCATTCAAATAGGAAATGTAAACATGTATGACACAACGCTAATATACTCACGAGTAATTGCTCTCCAGCTGTTGCGGCTGTCCAGCTGTTCTCAAGTTTGAACTAGCTCCGATACCAACGTCCATGTTTCTGGATTCGGGAGACATGCGCATTAGTGGCTCAAAATCTGTTCTGAAGAATAGACTCGGTGTGCAGATACCATCAAGAATAGCAGAATCACCTGACGTTATTGTGATCGACGGCTGTGCTCTTCTATGGACAGTAAACTGGCCTGTTAATGATGTTGTTGAGGACTTTGTTGATAACGTATGTCAAACTGTTCTATGGAAGCTGAAAAATGTTAATGTCTATTTAGTATTTGACCGCTACTATGACTACAACACTAAATCAGGCACAAGAAAAGCTGCCTGCAGATCTCACAAATTGAACAGGCAAACACAGCTACCACCTCAGAGTACGGTATTGACGAACACAGCAAACAAAACCCAAATCATTGACCTCATATGCACATATATATTAAACAAAGCACAGGTAAAATGTAAACCTTACCGACTGGTTGTCACTGGCTGTAGTGCTAGACCACAACAGGTGCTGTGGAGTCAAATAACTGACAGATTGGACATCACCACTACACAAGAGGAAGCTGATATCATCATTGTAAAACAGGTGATCAATGCAGTGACCAACTATAGCAACACCAAAGTACAAGTGCTCTGCGATGACACCGATGTTTAGGTAATACTAGTATACTTTTATTGGTCACACCTGATGTCCTGTCAAGTAATTATGGAAGGAACGCACAAAGACGGAACCTTGATAGACATTCAGAAAACTGAACATCAACACTAGGATATCATACCCAGCTTGATACCAGCACACGCACTCTCCAAGTGCGACACAATTGCATATCTGTAAGGAATTAGCAAGGGCATTGTCTTAATGAAACTAAAATCTCACACCCTAAATAAAGTTTGCAGTCTGGATACAGCTATGACAGATGTTCTGCAAGAAGCAACGACATTTATCAGTGCCTGTTATGGTCAACAGAGTGAAGATATGTCTGCTGCCAGGGCCAGATCATGGGCGGCTTAAACCGCAATCTCGCAGTGAAACTCCTAAACTATGTTCATTTCCTGCGACAACAGAATCATTCCATGAAAACGTGAAACGGGCACACTTGAAAGCTATCAAATGGTTATCCACACCCAATTCTCATTCCCAAAGCTAGATCTAACAGAATATGGTTGGATCCGACATGAACAGTCCAACTCTTTGGACGCTGTGGCAACTCCTAGCGGCGTACCACCAGCTCCTGCGCTGTGATGCAGTTAATCAAATGTTCATGTTCCTCATCAAAACCTTGCTCAACTTACAGATGTAGCTGCGTATCGGCTCAGCTGGCTTGCACAGTGTTCTGCAAGTGTGCTCAACAAACCGAAACATGTTACAGTGACCGCACGAAAGATGCAGCAGCACGTGACGGTGGTGGTGAGGATATCTGGAGAGTCTTGACAATGATGAATGTTTGTAATTATTTACAGTTTATTTGGATGTATGCATACTATAGCGTAATGCCGCTTGATAGTGTTTAAAGTATGTTGTATAATAATTTCGTTATACTATGTTATATGTTGATTTTCAACAATTTTTAAAATTATTTTTGCATGAAAATGTATTTCGTTATTTGTTCGACGGTTTTCCTGAGGTGTTAATAACAAATATATTTAATACTGTGTATTGAGTTTCTATTCGCGTGATTTTCCATGTGAGCGTGAAACACGCGTGAAATTTTTAAAGTCTATTTAACACACGAAAATCCCGCGGGATTTTCCATGTACGCATGTAACACACGGGAAATTGCCGTGTTGGGAATCCAGTGTATTGAGTTTTTATTGACTTCATGACAAACACAAATATAGATATAGACACGAATTTCAGCTTCGTATATGCAGCAGGGGAAAAGGTATGATATATTTTGCATAAAAAGGCTCAAATTTGGCGGCCATATTGGATTGTATCCACTCTTTTCTATTTTAGTGATACTAGAGTGGTGTAGGGTTCTGACTGGTGGTTTTATCTGATTCATAGACCAAGAAAACATAGGGCTAGACACCAAAACCATGTTGCTAGGTGGATTAGTTTTCGAGATATCATTGGACTAAAATATGACGGCGGCCATCTTGGAAAATAGCAATTTTCTCAAAATGCTCAATGGTGCCTGAGTGGCATCAACTGGTTTTTGACTCTAGGGACCGTAAAGGTCAAATAAATGCAATAAAACGCTTGGCACATCTTAATGCAAGGTTCTTCGAGATTGCCCCCGGACTATTATACAAAATAAAAGTATTAAACTTTATAAATTTCAGTGGTTTTTGATATCAAAGACCATCTACGTAAAATATATTGATAATGCGGTTGATTAATTTACTACATCGTTTGGAAACGCTTAGGAGCGTTCACAAATTATATCAACTATAATGAAAAATTGTGTTTTTGTTATTAAAAAAATGTATGCAGTGGTTGACTATAGGGGTTCAAAGTTGTTAAAAACTGGTTGACGTCATTTGTGAACACTCCCTTGTTTAAGATTAACTTTTATAAATTATAATTTATTTAATAAAATATATTTACACTGTAAACCGTAAGAGGCTCAACTCTATGCGATCGTATCATAAGTACTTAAGTACAACACAAATTATTGTTGTCTGATTGTTTAAACAATATTAAAATTGTGCATTGTCAATAGCATTTTATTTCTGACAATTAGGTCGGTGTTATTGAATATCTAAATGAATGTGTATGAAATCATTTTTAAGAACTCATTTGACTATAGAGTACCAATATACTTTACATACTAATATATTTATATTAAATACCAATATATAACAGTGCTTGAAATGTGCCGTTAAATAACTGAATTCCGGTATTTTAAATGATTTTTGGTTTGGGATAAGGTATATCCAAACTCATAATAAATTTGTTTTTTTGTGATAAAAAAACTGGTTAATGCGATTATAAATGTCTAATTTATATTTCTTACATTAATTCACTAATAAAAAAATGGTATAATGTTGAATCCATAGAGTAATTTATAATTAAAAAAAGGAAAAATCATTAAAATTAATTTAGCGTAATATTTTGGTTTATGTGTAATATACTGATATGCATAAATGTTAGAAAAATGTATCGTTAAACCAAAAACACAATAGTTAGTAGAACTTACCAATAACTGCAGAATCCGTATGTGCAGAATAACGCTTAATAGTTTGACAGACTAAAGAAACAATGATTAAGGGTTCATACGCCATTTTCTCAACAAAATTACCTGACTTTTCCAGGTTTTCCAGAGATTATTTTACAAAATTCCAAAAAAATATTATATACCATAGTCAGAATAAATTGTATTGTAATGATATCGTAAATATAAGAGGCAGATTAGTAGGTATTAGTTCATTTGCATTATATTATTCATTTAAATGTAGACCACAAATAATTTTGTTATATACAGTCATTGATTATATATGGTAATCAATAGTATTACGATATCAATGGTTGTAATATATTACTAACAATTTCAAATTTTCAGAAGCACCGTGATCAGATCATAAGGAAATCTTCAATATTATGTCAGTTATTTAATATTTTGAAGTAGAAACTACGTATATATTATGCTCATTATAATCCTTTCAGTGACTAATGAAAATATGATCGACCTTGAAAATGAGAATAAAAATTTAGAACAATCAGTTGTTTTTAAACACACCCATATACCTGATTTCTATTTTTGAATATATGAGTTTTTCAAGAAATTGAATCACGTATATAGTCGGAGGTGTTTTATTCTTAATTTTGCAAAATTAGACTTGAAAAATATTGCAAAGCAACATAATTTCGCATACGTGATTTATATGACATGGTTGATTTCCTACAATTTAAAATTTTTCTAATCACTATTTATTTTGCACAAAAAATGTTGCTATTTTTTAAATCAGATTTTTTTAAAAATGATCCCTGTAATATCACGCTGTCTATATAGTATGCATAATTATTTTTTTATTTGACCTATTTAGTAGGTGTATGCTTAAAACCATCTCATAAAACTACCAAATACGTATCCCCTGTTACAATTGTCTTCATTCACTGAAAATATAAATATATATGTAATTATGCAATATAAATGGTTTTCAATTAAAATGTCGGAAATTATTTTAGTCGCATGTGCAAAAATAGGAAACTAAATAATTTAGAAAATAATTCACATGCATTTGTTATATATTATAAAGAACTTTTCCGTGACCCGTAAAATGTTAGGTATTTCTTTATACTGATTTGTTAATGTATTTTCATGACGCAGAGTGCTTGTAAAGGTTGTGGGAGTGGGAATAATGCTCAATATTAAAAATCAAATATTATTATTACGCTAAATTAAAAAAAAATAGAGCACGTAGTCTAATAATACGTTCTCAAATAAATATTAAAAACAATAAGTGTTCTTAAAAATAAAAAAGAGCGTTTTTAGAACACATTATAGCTGCACACATAAATCAATTTAGAACATACAAGGGCGTGCAAAGGGCGTTCCGAAAATTTACAGTGAGGTTCCTTTTGATCTGTAGACGTGGACGACCGGATCGCTTAATGTCTGTTACAGACCCAGTTGCTTCAAACTTGTCGACTAATCGGATAATGGAAGAATGACTTTGCTGTAGGCTATTACAAAAATTGGAAATCTGATTTGCAATTGAACTTGTATTACTTCCATATTGCAGCATTTCTTTCATTGAAAATGTAATCGTACACTAACCATGACTGCAAACTGAACTAACTGTCAAAGCAAAGATGGCAAACAGTAGACAAAAATAAAAATTTGAAATTCAAATTCAAACTAGAAACTGATGCACATTACAATCCATAGATTACAGATATTTAGCATTCAGTAGTTATAGTGAATGCATGTAAAGTGTGTGCTTCTTTTAGACCATCCTGTATATATATTAAGACAATTATAATTACAAAAATCAAAATTTCGATATAAAAATGTTAATATCAAAATATTATTATCATTATAAATTATGTTATAATTATTTGCCTTTAATATATGTGATGCGATTAGTAATAATTTAAAAAAATATTGGTCACAAATGTTAATATGACCATAAAATGAAAAATGTTATATTAATTATTATTAAACTTCCATATTTATTGAATATTTAATTTGACAAATACAGTTAAAAAAAAAAGTTTACACAAACTGAAAACACAAACAACTTGCTATTTTATTTAAAAGATTTATTTAATTGTGCTCCACATAATAGCCAATTAACTATTTGTTCGATAAATATGACACACTGTGAAAAAAAATTGTGATACTATAAAAATAGATAATTGGGTTTTATTCATTTGTTTTACATGTTTGAGCATCTAACGGTTCATTTTATTGTATTACTTTATGATACATGACCATTTTCTGGCAATGTCCTATGACAAACAAATAAACCCTTTGGGTCGCTAAAAATTCGTCTGGTAAAGCTGACAGCCAGGGACGAGATAATTAAATCGGTCCGAGCCGTGGTTCAAACCCACAACATTCTGATCGGCAGTCCGACACTCTACCACCTGTTTTAAATTATGTAACCTGCGCATTCCAAAATAAATAGGATTCAAGTTATATTAAGTTGAACTGTTGAGCTATTTATGACAATTAAAAAACAAATTTATGACATTTATTTCTATAAACACATGCATTGGTACCTAATCGATAATAAGTGGTAATAACACTAAACAAAATCAACAATTAAAATTCACAAATAATATAAATTGTTGGTACTTACTTGTTGGTTGCCCGTCGTATATTGATTGTATGTTTTTTGCTGAAAATTATAATTTGAAATATTAAAATGAATAAAAACAAATGAACATTTGTTAGTTTGTTAGTTTTAAACGTTCAATAATTTACGTACTAGGGTCAAATACACCTCTAACATTATTAATTTATTTTCAGGTCGGTTACCAAAACTTAAACATAGTTTACTTAAATAGGAAGTTTACAAAAAGACAGTTTAAACTGCTGTTCTCTGTTCAGAACACACAAACACAAAAATGCATTTTTGAATTGACTCACGATCGTGACAAGTAACTTCCTTTCCGCTACCGTAAACAAAAGTTTTCGTCAAAGAACACCATGGCTTTTTATTTCGAAGAGTTGTACACTTTTTAAATGTGACACCGCTGCTCTTGTCATAGAAGTGGAAAACACACTTTTTCTCTATTAAATAAAAGATTGAAAAAATGTACCTATTAGAAAATAATTATTCAAATTATTATAAATCTAGCAAATCAAAGTACGAATGTTTTTTTATATTTAATTTTTTACATCGTGACACAGCTTTTCAAAATTAATGAAACAGTAAGTAAATATCATTTTATCAAATTCAATAAATGACTGTCATTTTTGTAATCTGACATATTTAATGTCATAACTTCCCATTCTCTAATCTTCTCTTGCAGACCATGCGATGTTTGTTTCTTATTTTACTAAATACACAATTATTAGGTATTATTATTATATATTTTGAACTAACCTTTTGATATCAGGCTTACTGAAAATAAAGGATATAAATTAAAAATTAAAATAAAAACACCCAACTAATGATAAATATAACACCTTAAATTGTATTAGAAGAACAACAAAGAAAACATTGCCAAACATTAGACATAAAAATATATCTACTGAAATTCTATAATATTGTGTAGAGATACCCAGAAAACAAATAAAGGTAGAAAATGGGTGACAATATTTGTAATGTCATAATAAAATTGAATTGACAAATTAACATAATGAGCTCATATTGTCCACCTTGATGGAGAATATGCTTGTTCATATCAATGATAAACTTGTGTCATAAATATATTTTATAAATATCATGTGTTATATATGTTAAATTATTATTAAACAATAAAAATCAATAAAATAAGCAAATTACCAAAATCCATATTTAGTATTTACTTACAGTCATCACAGTAGACCCATTTTCCGCTATTATGAACATAGTTTTTAACTAAGGAGCACCATGGAGCAATGTCACCATAATTAGTACATTTATCGAAAGTTTTTCCGTCATAAATAAATGGGAAATTGCAATCTTTCGCTAAATGTAGATAAAATTAAATGACAAAAATGGATTGATAAATATAAAATTGCATTAATGTCGTAATTAAATAATAATATGAGTTTCCAAATCAATTTCTCCATCAACTTTGAGTTTCGGTAAGTATATAATGTGTTTTTGGTAGTGTTTACATGTTTTTAAATTTTTCGTTTTGATCATTTTTTTCAAATTTATTTTATAATATTAACCTCAATTAGTTAATATATATACTGGGTGGTCGAAGAGTAACGAACACCTTATTAGAATAAAAGATGTTTGGGAAAATACAGTTATTTATTAGATTAACTTCAGTTTAGAAAATACAATGATATTAAGATAGGTTATCTAATAGGGCATCTCCTGGAGTACACTGCAGTTGAGAAACAATTCGTCAGGAGGAGGTCGGAGTACATGGATCAACTACATTTGCGATAGCAGCTTGAAAGTCAGATACCTTTTGATCTGTAGACTTGGACGACCGGATCGCTTGATGTCTGTTACAGACCAAGTTGCTTCAAACTTGTCGACTAATCGGATGGATAATGGAAGAATGACTTGGCTGTAGGCTATTACAAAACGTGGAAATCTGATTTGCAGTTGAACTTGTATTATTTCCATGCTGCAGTATTTCTTTCTTGTAAATCTAACCGTACATCAGCCATGCCTGCAAACTGCAAACTGTCAAAGCAGAGATTGTAAACAGCAGACAAAAATAAAAAAATGAAATTCAAATTTAACTTAGAAATTGATGACATTGCAATCGATAGATGACAGATTTTTAGCATTCAGTAGTAGTGAATGCATGTAAAGTGTGTGCTTCTTTTAGACCATCCTATATATATATATATATATTAAGACAATAATAATTACAAAAATCAAAATTAAAATTAAAATTAAAATATTATTATTATACATTATGTAATAATTATTTTTCTTTAATATATATATGTGATGCGATTAGCTATAATTTAAAAAAATTATATTTTTTACAAATGTTTTAAAATAAAATAAAATTGTATCAATTGTTGTTTAACTTCCATATTTATTGAATATTAAATTTGACAAATACAGTTAATAAAATATCGTATCTTAAGTATTTAGCTATTACAATTTTGGTTTAAAGTATAAAAGTTTACACATACGTACAACAGAAATAACGTGCTATTTTATTTAACATAATTATTTAAATGTGCTATACGTGATAAAGTATTTAATTGCCAATCAAGTATTTGTTCGACAAATATGACACACTGTGAAAGAAATTTGTGATACTATGAAAATACTAGAATTGGGTTTTCTTGATTTGTTTTACATGTTTGAGCATCTATTAAACGGTTTAATTTATTGTATTACTTTATGATACATGACCATTTTCTGGCAATGTCTAGCTATGACAAACAAATAAACCCTTTGGGTCGCTAAAAATTCGTCTGGCAAAGCTGACAACCAGGGACGAGATAATTAAATCGGTCTGAGCCGGGGTTCGAACCCACTACATTCTGATCGGCAGTCCGACACTTTACCACCTGTTTTTAATTAAGTAACCAGCTCATTCCCAAATAAATAGTATTCAAGTTATATTCAGTTAATTTGTTGAGCTAATTATAACAATTGAAAAACAAATTTATGACATTTCATTCTATAAACACATAAATTGGCAGCTAATCGATAATTAATGGAATGCATACTAATTTAAGCTGAAGGAAAAACGATTTTGGTAAAAACGCTAACAAAATCAACAATTAAAATTTACAAATCATATATATTGTTGTTACCTGTTGGTTGATAGTCGTAATCTGTTTGTATGTTTTTTGCTGAAAATTAGAATTTGAAATATATTTAAATAAATAAAAACAAATGAAAATTTGTTAGTTTTAAACATTTAATATTGTACGTAATAGGGTCAAATACACCTCTTAAGTTAGTAATTTATCTTCAGGTCGGTAGTTTACAAAAAGACAGTTTACACTGCTGTTCTCTGTTCAGAACACACAAACACAAAAATTCATTTTTATTTTTGAATTGACTCACGATCGTGGCAAGTAACTTCCTTTCCGCTACCGTAAACAAAGGTTTTCGTCAAAGAACACCACGGCTTTTTATCTCGAAGAGTTGTACACTTTTTAAATGTGACACCGCTGCCCTTGTCATAGAAGGGGAAAGCACACTT
>JAUZNC010019647.1:0-10278 GCA_034780395.1 Vannuccia rotundouncinata
GTGAGGTTTGTAAGGTGAGAGGGGCAGGAGAATATGTGGATTGTGTTGTGTGGTGTTTGGAGTTGTAGGGTGCAGAAAGTGTTGGTATTTGTTGAGGTGGGGGCAAGAGTTGCTGTGGAGCTGTGCGAGGAGAGTGCGGTGGGATCTACGAAGTGTGGTTTCTGTGGTGTTGATTTTGGGTGGAGGTGTGTTGAGGATGGGATTATATGCGAGAGATTGGATGGCTTGAGTGACGATGTAGGTGATGTTGTCGATGGGATCTGTGTTGTGAGTAAGAGGTGGATGGATGTGATGAATGTGTTTTGGGATGGTGTTATGTTTGAGTCTGCGTTTGTGATGTTTCAGTTTTGAAAGTGGTGGTGGTTGGGGTGAGAAGGAGTGTAAAGTTGGGTCAGGGCTTGGGTGGAAAGAAGTTTGTTGTGGGTGTTGATGTGGAGGATGTTGGTTTCGTGGTGTAAGAGGTCTATGTCAGTGACTAATGTGCAGCCTGTGGCGATCCGAAGAGCAGTGTTTTGAATGGATTGGAGATATGATTGGCGTTTTGTTCAATCAATTTGGATGGTCAAGGCATATATCTATGCGTCCATTTATTTAAATTGATAATGATATCATGTCGCGAGCCGAGCCGAATTATTTAGCATCCTGTGTTTAGAAACATTCCGCGTTGTTATTTGGAGAGGGTTAAATTAATAACAGCCAAAAATGTCCCGTTACACCTTCAGTAAACTATATTATTATAAGCTTATATCCAGTTTCAAAGTAACACATTGTAGGTTAATTAACAAGCCAAGACAGAGAACGTGGTGTATCGAGTATTCCTTTGCGTTACAATCAACGAGGTGTTATTTGGAAGTTTGTCATTATTCTTAAAGTTAAGAATAGTGAGATATAATCCGGCATAATTACAGAATTCGCACTATTAAACGAAGCTTCATAACCTTTAATTGCGCATAAAACGTGAGAATTATCGATAGTCACACTTCTTTTCGATAAGTCAGATAATAAATGGATGATTAATAGTTCCAAATAAAGAATAAATGCGAAGAAAAACTCGATTTTCCATTATTGATTATTCTAGACACTCTCTCACGAATCATTTGAACTGAGCGCAATAAAAACCCGGTATAGAATGAACAAGAGAGGGATCTCACCTCTTGATCCATCAATCAACTTCTTCCTAGCGGGAACAGAGAAAGGATCTTTCTTGAGCAGGTCTGCAGCTTCTTGGAGGTCCACCGATGCCGCTTCAACACGCTTTAAAGACGGCGGCATGTCCTGCTTCAGAATGTCATCGTCACTGCAGTTAATTGTGTCATAGCCGACCTGTCGAACAATTGGCGAACAAGTCAGGGAATTCTTCTCGAAAACATGAGAAATAGAGACCTACCTTGACCAAGTTTTGCACGGCAAGTTTGACAACACCGACAGGCTTCTGCAGATCCGGCATAGCATTCCCATCTTCGGCTTCTTCGTGGAGAATGATCAACTTTGAGACCTGAAACCATCATGTTCAAATATTGAATTAAATTCTAAAGGATAGGTTTACCCCATATCTTACCAAAAACAAAGATTTACTATTTAAATGTTTTTATGCTCCAAAGCTTCAATAATTTTTATGCAATTTAATTAGCAAACAGAAGCATTTTATACTGTTTAAATTAGTGTTTTATAATTATTAGTGTTTAATTAATAAAGATCAGCTATAAAATCTTGAAAAATTCAATTGAAAGTCTTAAATTTGGTCAACTGTAAAGAAATTTTAAAAAGTTATTTGAAAGCAAAAATAGTGCACAACTAAATTCATAAAGTCATTATTAAATATTAACTTTTATGAATTTTAAAATTCCATGAAGCATTGTAGTCCCCAAACATAACTTTAGGAAAGCTAACTTATACCTTAACTATTAACTGTCATAATTGATTCTTTGTTAAATTTAGTATCAGTTGAATAAAATAAATAATAAAATGATGGTTTGACCTTCTTAAGATTGTCAACTTTTCTACAAATTGTGAACTAATATAACAAATTTAATGGGAGATTAAATGTATATTATAGTCACTACAAAGATATTACATTTTCAGTTTAGGAAAATAAATATAATTTGCATTAAAATTTCACTTAAAATCAAGATGTTGAATATTTAAAAAATATAAAACAATACCAAATTATGAATAATTTCCATAGTTGTTTATATTATTTTAGTTCATAATATTATAGCATTAGCCATTTATTATGATTTTGATGATATGAGTTTTACAGAATGTTTTCAAATCTTGTCAAATGCTATAGATAAATTCCGTCTGAATTGCATGATTTATCCCAGGATTGTTTTACTTTAAACTCTATATGTTTTTTTTATATATGACAAACATTGATTATATTTATGGAAATAAAACACAAACCAAGTGATTCAAAGATTATTATATTTATTACTTATTTTCATTATAATTTTCACATACTTATGTAATTTATATACAGAAGGATTTTAAATATTAAATATTTGTGTTGTTGTAAAAAACATTATATTTGATTAAATAATTATAACTTAATAGGAAATTGTGGTTGTCTTGCAACATCAGATTAGTATAATTTCAATGTAGCTGTAGTCAATTAAAACGAAGAAAAAAACTAAAACTAATGAAGCCTTAATTTCGGGGAAACCTCCTTATTAAAGGTATGTCATCATTACATTAATTGGAATTGACTATACCATCCCCAGCTGTTTCATTCTAGATATGCATTAATAATAGTGAACTAAAAATATATCATATTTGTTTAATTTGTATTTCTTTAGTGACCAAACATATAATAATATTTGCATTTCTTTGTAATAAATAATTACTTCAAAAATTAATTTAACTCTCAATTTCTATTAAAAATTTTAATAAAAATATAACACAAATTATCCTACAAAAAAACTTCTAATGTTATTTATACATTTAAAATAGTGTTAAACTATACAAAACCATATTAAAATAACAATACAAACAAGTTAAAAAGAAATAATAGCTAAATAAATATTTAGTATGAGCACAATTTTATATATTTAGATTGTGACTAAAATTTCACAAAGTTCTTTAAAGAACCTTTTTCCAAAATATATATTGTGTGTCATACTCAATTTTATATCGTATGTTATGACTAAAATGAATTTATGATAACTTAGACCAAAGAAGTAAAATAAATTTTTAATCTGAGATTTTATATTTACAGTAATAACTCAATCATTATATATATAAAACTGTTTTGTCATAACTCAGCTGATTGAGATCTTCAACTTATTCTCTCATTACTTGGTGCTCTTCTATGAGGCTTGTCCCTGTGCCTTCAATTGTGTTATTGCCATATCAGGTATTTTGCCTTACAATTATTTATCATGCACATCATCTGCATGTTTTTGAAGATCTATTACATTAAATATTATTGTTTTTTCTTGATCTTTAGGTTAGAAATATCTGTGGTGATAAGGTTGGGTGCCTTTTACCAATCTATGCTAATTACTAATATTACTTATAATATTTTTGTAAATTTGACTGCTCTATGTTATATTAAAAATAATAATTTTATTACAAATAATGAATAAAAAATGTTATGTTTTAGTATTAAATATATTATTATAATTAAGTGTTTGTACATAATTTAGATTTTTTTTAAATCAATTGGTAATTTGTGCAGTGCATATTAGTAATTAGTGCAAATTGGTAAAATGCATCCAACAATAACATCATCAATATAAATCATATTTGCTAATGCCATAGATTTCTTCTGTGACTATGATATTTGTAAATAAAGAGTTATAGTGTTAAATTTATATACTATAAATTTACATTGGTATGTTTACCATAACTTATATCTGTGCAATATATTTTTCAATAAAGCTATCTTGACAAAAAATTACCTCAATAAAATAAATCTGTCTGGATTTGTATCATTTTTTAGTTTATATTCTCATTTTAAATAAAAAATTTATTCTTCTAAAGGCAATTTTATTATGCAAATAATTATAATTATAGTATTAATTTGGTGACCAAACATGAATTCCAACCAATCTGGAAATGGTCAAGCCAAACAGGAATTCACATTTGGTCAAACTGATTCCAGATTGGTCAAACAAAATATGAATTTTAAAATCACACTTTACCTGCACTCAACATACAAAGAAACAAATGACATTGAATGTATTTATTATATGAAAAGCACATACAACATTGAAATCCAATTGTAAAATATTCCTGTTTGGTCAGACCAAATTAGAAAATGTCATTATTATATAATACTTTGTTAGAACTATTTTGTAATTGACTGAACCAATTTGTATATGTAATATGCATATGTTATAGAGATGTTAAATCACAATAACTAGTTTAACATCCAAATAATGTATGCAAATTACTCATAAGAATTAGTCCTGTCAATTACAAAATAATTCTAACAATGTATTATACAATAAAGACAAATTCTAATTTGGTCTGGTCAAACAGGAATATTTTACAATTGGATTTCAATGTTGTATGTGCTTTTCATATAATAAATACATTCAATATCATTTGTTTCTTTACATATAGAGCACAGGTAAAACATGATTATTTTAAAAATATTTTATTTCTTCTCTATCCAATTTAAAAAAAAAACAATTGAAATCTACATGTTTCACATTATGGTTTTACAGATTTTTACATTATACAAAATATCCAATTTTTTTAGATAACATTTAATTCTTAATTATTATAAAATTATTTCAGCTATTCACTTTAGAAAAGATAGTTTCTCCATAATTAATTATCAAAAAAAAACTTCAAATACAATAGAGATGTATAAATCTATATGTCAAGCCACATAGAAATTAACATCCCAGGGTTCATAGTGAAAACAGACAAATATTTTCAACTGACTTTCCCAGGTTTCCCATGACTACTAGTGAAAAATCCCAGAAGTATGTATTAATCATTAAAATGCATAAATTATAAAAAAAATACTAAATGTTTATATACACAACATTTGTTCAATCATTAAGGCTTTATAATGATTTTCAATATTGGACACTTGTTATCCTGTAAAATAAAATGAAAAGCATGGCAAAAGTAAAATGTTTATTTAAATGACAGCAATATCAATACATAACTTCATATCCTTACTGGTTTAATGTCATATTTTATATGTTTTTGAATATTAAATATTTCATTATTAATTAGTTATAAGGACTAGCATGTTATGTTGATTAGGGTATTCATTTCTTAATGATATTAGAATTAATAATTGTTACAACATAAAAAAATACATTAAAATTCTTAAATTGAAAATCTCATAGCCCAGTTAAATAACAACCTGGCAATAAGCATTAAAATTTTCAATATATATAATTTTGATAAGTACAAATTATATATTTTATAATATAGATAATAATGTAAAATGGTATTTGGAAATGATAATTTGTATATATAAATTACTTAATAAAAATTAACAGATAGTGTAATGTAATAAAAAATATATACAGCACACATATTTAGTATTACAAGTAAGTTAATAAAAGAAGACACACTGATAGCATAAGTTTGTCCATAGCAGGCAACACAATACAAAGATATTTGAAATATGAATATTGTAAGTCTCAGATACAATTTAACAAATTGTCTGCTGATCAAAATCTATAATAAAAATATCAAATATAGACTTACAAGTATGTATGGAAATATCATTTATGTACAAAGCTATTTGGAAAATAAGTATAAAGGTTGTTAATAGGAAAAAAAGACTAGAAAAAAAAATAAAAAAGACCCATAATTTTACCCAGAAATTTATTTGTTTTTCACTTTCATCAAATAATTCTCTGGCTTTTCAAGAAATTAAAGAAATCCCTTGACTTTACCAGATTTTCCAGGTGGCTATGAACCCTGACATCCGCTGCAGGTGAAATTCTATCATAAAACGTCGCATTTTACAAAGACAGAAATTTGAAATCACCAGTATGGAAAAAGATACATAATAAATCAGTATATTTAATATAACAGTTAAAATATTAAATACATACTTGTTGTGCCACAGGATCCAATATACTTTCAATAGTCTTTGTGTGAAATGACGGCATTTTTTATTAGTGATTCTAATTTTTACTAAAAGAAATTTTAAAATAAGTCATTATTTAAACATAAACAACAAATTTAAATTTGCCGCATTTAAAAACAGGTGTTGTATGTGAAGGTTAAAATAATTATTGACTCAAAAAATGAAAATAATTATGTAATATTAATTAGAGCCTATTCTTTTTAATAAAACAACAATTTAAGAACTATCGCTTATTTGATTTTTTTCATTGTTATAATATACTATAATTAACCTCATTTTTCATAACAATTTGATTTTTTGGTTAATTCATCTAATTATTTAGTTACCTAGATTAGAACGACGATATTTAAATTATGTAAAACTTTCAATTAATAGTTTTTTTAAACATATAAAATTCATAACTTGTCATATTGAAAACCAATTAATCATAAAAAACTTATTCTTTATATTTCAAAAACAACATTTTTATTATGGAAAATTTTTGTTGAAAATTTTGTTTCATGAAAATTAATTGTTTTTATTAATATATTCCCAAATATTGCATCGGCAATAAGACAACCATAGATCGAACTATATAATTATTAAGCTAGTCATTTTATATTTTCAAAAAATTTGAATTTAAATTATCACCTAATAAAAAGATTAAAGTAGGCATGTTTGTATATGTTATAGCTACCTACGGACTAAGTACAATTAAAAATTATAATAACATATCTTTATGTTTACTATATTGGTTATTCCATTGACACAGTTTTATTTATTTCATTTAAAACAAAAAATCATTGCTGTCTCTAGTAAATAGAGACCTATTCTTCTCAGTTATCACAAAGAGTGCATGTATAACTTGCTCCTCTTGATATGACTGGTAAAACTGATAAGAAAACTACACAGTTTACAAACTTTGAAATTAAAATCACAAAAACAAGGAAGCTGATGAGTGCACACTGACCGACTTGCTAAGAGTTTCATGCATGGGTGATCACAATTAGCTTGTAGAAAATTATGTAAATGTACATTAAATACCTACTTATAGAGCAATATAAACAATAAAAATTATTGTTCCTTTAAAGGCTCATTTACATGTTAAAAATGTAGATTGTATACATATAGGCAGTAGATAAGTAAAACAACTAAAATGTCTTGTTGGTTGTCCCGTTAAGAATGCTATTATTAAATCTTTTATTTGTCAAAGATAAATTAAGGTAAGTTGGTTGTAAAACATTTGAAATAATAACATGTTCATATTATAAAATAATTGTTATTGAAACAAAAAAGATAAAATATTGTTTCAAGTAGAAAAGTATTAAATATGATCTATAATGTAAGACATTATTGCTAAGAAGATTTTAATAATTATCGGATTTTACTGTTCAGGCGCACATCTGCAATATAAGAGCAAATCTAGTCGACAATGATGTACTCGAGCATGCTACAATATCGGGTGTTGCTATCGTCGAAGTTGGCGCAGAGAACAAGCTTAGAGTTGATTGCGTTGGGCAAAGTTAACTCCCCTTGCCAGAGATGATTGCACTGGTTGGAGGAGGAGAGAACGTGCCAGATGTTGTTCACACTGATGGCCACTGACTTGGCGTTGGGGATCTGGAAGAAGGAAAACTCACCACGGTAGAACAGATGCCAATGTACAGCCAGTCCAACCTTTACATAATTTATTCTCCTTCGCTATTTAAGATATATAAACACATTATACCTAGAAAAAGGCAACCTGCAATATGACAATTCTAATTAAGAATTAGACAATGAAAGTTTACCGTGGCAACAAATCGCACGACGCTGGGATAGCGCAACTGTGAATCAAAGGGTTGAACCAGGTTAGAAGCTTCCTTCCAGGTGGCAAACTGAACCGGAAACGGTCCCCGCAAAAGTCCGTTGTAAGTCTTTTCTCTTGGGGGCGCTTCGATGAGATAGGAGAAGACAACGGGCACGTCCTCCGCCACGGATTGGAGGGAGACCGCGAAGATGTGCAGCCGGTAGTAGCCGGAGGCGGGGATGCGGACGAGGAAGTCTACGAGACGGTCTGTTGTCTGCTGTAGGATGTACTGGGAATTGTCCTGTGGGGGGAGGGTTGACAGTATGACACCAAAAGGTTAAACCAACCTTCACACAATGTAAAAGCCGCTCACTGTCTCATCTCCGTTCAGGTCGACCTTCATAAACTGGGCGACAACCCGAATGTCCGGTTGCGCGCGATACAGGTTGATGGAGATACTCATGTCCGAATTGTTGTCATAGTGGTCGTCCACAGGCAGTTCTACGAAGGCGTCGGGGTGTGAAACAGCATCCAGACCCAGGTCGTAGAAGCCGTTCTGTGCACCCAACACCTCCCCGGATATGTGGGGTAAGGTGCGACAAAGGTGACTGCACCCGCCTGACAGGACCAGGAATTGCCACACCTGCGAGTATTGGCGAGCAACTTATAGACTTTAAAATGACTGGTTTCGAGATAATTAAATGAAAAGGAGTGAACTGGAAGGTCTCACCATGGAATAGGAAGTGCCGCCAACTTCCGGATCATTCGCGAAGAGCTGAATTGCAAACTCGCCATTAGCAGGCAGACACGCGGTGAAGAAGACGAGATGACTGCCTTCGCTTGTGACGGTACGGATGATAACCAGATGGTCAGTGTCGCTTTCTGAGAAGTCATCGTGCTTTATTTTACCCACGAGATTTGGGATCTTCAAACTCTGAAACAAGGCAACGCAACCGCACTCAGAACACACTCAGAGGCAACTGGAGAAGGGCAAGGCTACCTTGTCGAGGTAGAAGTTGAAGGAGACCATGCCGCTCTTGGCTGCCATAACGGGAGGTTGTGTAGCGGGCAGAATGCACAATCCAAAGGCATGAGCCTTTTCAGTAGGGCCATAGCACGGTTGTTGAGTGGGTGGATAGAGTTGAGCTGGCGAGCGTCCTTCAGTGACATCAACTTCGATAAGATACTCGCATACCTCCGAGAGAATTGGTTGCGAGTATTGGCGAGCAAAGATCATCAATTGATAGCTTCCAGTAGCTGGGAATCGTATGTTGTAGGTGAGCGAGAAGTTGCATTGTGTTTGAACGGCATAGCGTCGCAGTGAAACATCCTGTTGGTGTTATGACCGGGTTTTGAAGGCTTGTACACCAATAATTCATATTTAATGACTCAAATTTTCTCACTTTGTAGAAAGTTTGTCCACTGCGAGTTAAGTTAAACGCGAAGGACAAATTTTCGCCTGGTTTCTCCTTGTAAGAAAAGCCAATAACCAGTTCATCCTTGGCGGTAATGATTGACTCAAAGTGTGTTTCGAAATTCATGCCGAATTTAAAAAAGCTTGATTTAACTGGGACCAACATTTCGAATTCCTGATTTATAAGACAAATAGATTCAAATTAAACGAACAAATTCAGTGTGAAAATATTATTAATGTTAAATATTTTGATGAATTTATTTTTGAACATTATTTTGGTTTAGAAAAAGGCATATGGTATTGTATTCCTTTCTGAATTTGTTTATATTTTACTTACCATTGTTCAGATATAACCAAACCAAGCATAACATTTAAAATGTCCATTGAACAATGTAGTATTCATTAAACATTATAGTATAAAATAAAATTAATTAATTATATCAACCAAATGATTTACATTATCAGACACCTCTCTCTATTTGAGAATTTGAAATGCAACAGTTAAGTACTTAGGACATCAAGTAGGTCAAGTCAAAATTCATCAATCAAAGAAAAACTTTAATTTCTTTCTTTGGTTGATTCCATTTTTATACATAACGTTCTGCGAGTTATATAGATTTTGAAATGATATTTTGAGAATTATAGCGCTTTATAAATAAATTTTTGCGAGTTATAACGCTTGATAAATGAATTTTTCGAGTTATAACGCTTGATAAATGAATTTGTGCGAGTTATAACGCTTGATAAATGAATTTTTGCGAGTTATAGCGCGTGATAAATGATTTTTTTTCGAATTTTAGCGCTTGATAAATGAATTTTTGCGAGTTATAGCGCTTGATAAATGAATTTTTGCGAGTTATAGCGCGTGATAAATGAATTTTTGAAGTTATAGCGCTTGATAAATGAATTTTTTCGAATTATAGCGCTTTATAAATGAATTTTTTTCGAGTTATAACGCTTGATAAATGAATTTGTGCGAGTTATAGCGCTTGATAAATGAATTTGTGCGACTTATAGCGCTTGATAAATGAA
>JAUZNC010019647.1:10378-25456 GCA_034780395.1 Vannuccia rotundouncinata
TTGATAAATGAATTTGTGCGAGTTATAGCGCTTGATAAATGAATTTGTGCGACTTATAGCGCTTGATAAATGAATTTGTGCGAGTTATAGCGCTTGATAAATAAATTTTTTTGAATTATAGCGCTTTATAGATGAATTTTTGTGAGTTATAGCGCTTGATAAATTAATTATTCCGAGTTATAGCGCTTGATAAATGAATTTGTGCTTATAGAATTGTCTTTTATGATTATTTCCAGTTTTATGTTCTTGCTAGTTATTAGGTACATCCCAAACATACCTGAAATATTATCCTTGTTATTTTGTAATATGGAACATCTAATATTAAAATGTTGTCTCCCTGTTTTGTTTTTGAAATAATTCAGATAGTAATCTACAAACATTACAAATTTATCCACAACTAGTTTTAACAAATATAAATAAACCTGTAATTACAACCGAAGGTAATCCCGATCGCATATTACAATTTTAGTTTTTGCTGTTGCAAATAGTAAAAAACAGTATTCAAAGTTGCCAGTTTCATTTGATGGGTGACATCTCATCAAAAATGATCCTCGTCTCACCTCAAGACTTATGGGCTTCACAAGCAACTGCCACTCCTCCTCAAAGGGCCAGTGACTGTACTTGAACTGTTCGGGATCAGGCATGAAGTAGAACTCATCCAGCTGATAACCAACACTGTCAGTGAGGCTGCTTTCTCGGCTGAGGAGACGTCGGGCCGCCCAGTGGCAGTCTATGAAGCGCCACGAACCCTCAATAAAGACAACATTCCAGGCGTGTTGAGCGACTTCTTCGGGCAGCTTCATGCCCGGCCGATACTCGGCTCCTTTGCCGTGACCTCGGATAACCTTGCAGTTGATTTGTGCGGCGCTGTAATGGATGACAAGACAACAACAGGTCCCAAACTAATTCTCATCGAGAGACAACAGAGAGACAACCGACTTACTGACAGAGCAGTTCAAAGACCTGCGCATAGGTGGTGGTGCCGTCTTTGATGCCCAAAAGCACGGACTCCGGGGAGTCTGGTACCACTTGGTTGAAGACCATGGTGCTGAGGTTCTTGGTGCAGAGCCAGCGGAAGATGGCGCGCAGTTTGTCCATCTCATTGTTGATGTGCTGGCTGTTGACGAGATCTTCAACGAGCAACTTGAAGGAGAGGTGGTTGCGCTGGGTGACGGCCAAAGCAAACTGGTCCACCTGTTGGAACTGATCGGGCGCATCGATGCCGGTACTGACGGGCTTCCGGTCTGATGTTTGCATCACAAAGTTTTCCGAAAGGGAGCCTGCTTAGACAGTGGCACACGGGGACAAATCCCTGTCTTGTTAGCAAAACGGCTTTTTTTCATTAATTAGAAATAACTGAATGATTAAAAATTGTAGATAAAAGTTTTTCTGTGTTTCAAAGTGTTTCATTAGCAAATATTAGGTTATTTTAAACGTCGAACGGGTATAAAAGAAGATTTAACCGAAAGAAATACTGTAATTATCAAACAAATTAACAAAATGACATGTTTTTGAGGGATGCAAAACCTCGAAACAGAATCTTAGCTTCTATTAAAATATCTGTGTGTGAATACATATCGTCTGAAGAGAACATCTTTATACATCTAATTAACGAATTAACAGTCTTTAGAGTATCTCAATAATATTTTGGCATTGAATTAACCTCCCATAAAGTGTTTATAATAATTATTAACATAAAATAACAATAAAATTGAAACAATAAACAAAACACATAGAAACAATATGAGACAATAACCGCTATTTAACTTTATTTTAGTCATGTATATTTATATTTTGTTAACCACATTGATTGAAACTTTAGAACAAACTGCCTCGACGATATATAGAAGTTGTAATTAATGCCTTTGGGAGGTGTCTAAGTCAGTTTCAAAAATACAAAATTCAAATCCTAAATAAAACGTTTCTCTACCTTTTATGCTTCCATCATTCAAACTCTCAGTCTAAAATTCAAAGGCAGGCATAAATAGTTAACCATAGAATTATTGTCTGCAGTTAAAATAGAAAGCCGCAATTGTAGCCTTACGTTTGACACATCCTAAAACAAAAAACAAAGACGAACGTGGTGTAAATGGAGAGAAGAGACAACTCGAAACACGAAGTCAACCTACAGTGAAGGCGTCCGGACCGGTGTGCGCCTGAACGGGGGTGTTAATGGAACTCACGATATCGCAGGTGACGTTGGGCGACTCGAGCGGCAGGTAGCTGTAAGGGTCCGGGAACTTGCTCACGCCCATCTGGTCGCAGACGTAGGGCTGAAGGTTGACCAGTGACGACCCGATCCCGGGCTGAAAGTCGAGCAGGTATTGGGCGACGTGTGTGAAGGTGTCGTTGTCCTGCGGTTCACAGGCGTAGATCTCCAGGCCATAGTGTCCTTCGGTGGGCAGCCGGACGGTGAAGATGAGTTCCTGGCCCTCTTCGGACTCCTCGAGAAGGTGGTCCGCGTACTCGAAGTCCTCGACATCCAGCCCCACTCCGGTCTTGCGCTGGCGAAGTTTGGCGAGCACGCTGACCTCACAGCGCTTCTTGTTGAAGTGGGCCTCCACATACGCCGGCGGAGCGTTCTCCACGGAGATGATCCCGGTCCGCAGGTTGACCGCGGAGATGCCGTAGTAGTCGAGATGGGCCCAGCTTGGCCCCCAGTTGGTGTCGGAGCAGCCCGGGTAGACGATGAGGTTGTAGGAGGGCCGCTCACAGATCAGTTTGTACAGGCAGGCGGCCCGATAGGTGGTCGGCACCGCCACAGTCTTCTCCGTCATCTGGCGTCATTTTGGGTGGATACATTGGGTTAGTTTTTTAGAGAGATTTATTTCTGCATTCATGATTACAAGAGTTACAATCAAACGACCTTTTTCTTTTTGGTCGCTAAACCTGCCAGTCTGAGCCGGGGCTCGAACCCGCGACCTTCCGATCGGCAGTCAGACACACTACTACCTGGACCCCCCGCCCCCAGATGTTGGTTTGTGATTAGATAACACTTTAAAAAGGCGGATTACCTGAGAGTACACGGTGAGAAGGTATTCGCCAGTGGTCGGCAGTCGGAGGTACAACTTGATGGAGGCTCTCATCGTCTCTTGCAGAGAAAACGCGGAGACGGGCTTGCCATCGGGGGTGGTCTTCACCAGGGAATTGTTGTTGAAGTACTCCAGCTTGAAGTAGAAACAGGCGGACACGTTGTAGAGGAAGGAGAGGTTGAGCTCCCCGAAGGGCAGGGTCATCACGGCTCTGTGGCAGCCGTCGAACTGCATTCCGCAGCGGAAGAACTGTGTCTTGGTCACCGGCATCATAGTGAACATATCGAAGGGGATGGACCCCGAGGGGAGAAGCTGCCAGCGAGGATCCATGGCGAAGTGGCTGTAGATGGCCTGGGCCGGGTCCATCAGGAAGTAGAAGTCGTCGTACTCGTAGATGAAGCTAGAGTCGTTGTCGTCCATAATGGGGGTGACGCAGTCCCGATACTCGGCGTTGATGTAGCGCATGGCCCAGTGGGGATCGACGAGGTACCAGTGTCGGTCGATGTAGACCGCGGTCCAGGAGTGATTGGCATCGGTTTCCTCAAACCTGTCCCCAGGCACGTAGTCCGCCCCCTTGGCAAACCCGTTAATCAGAACACAGTGCAGACCAGCGTAACTGAACAGCAAGGTCAGGAGCAAATGTTTAATAAATAGCACTCAAATCCCAAGACCCTTCGTTTTACACAAACACAATCTCACTTGCAGAGGACTTCATAAATTCTTGGATAACTGCCCTCCCCCCGCTGAAAGTCAGTGAGGATATACTCCGGTGAATCTAGGGGAGAATTTTCGAATTGGATCTGATGCATGTTCTTGACGGTGAGCCATCGAAAACATACGCGGGCCTTCTCAAGCTCATTGAACTCTCGACTATACACCAATTGCCAAATCAATTCACGGAAATTCTTATACTCGTATCTACTGACCTGCAATTAAGAAACAGATATTTTGGTCAGAGGTTAGGCTCAAGTAGTCTAGCAGGAATGTGAGATTCTAAAAACTTATTACTATGAAACGAAATGATGTATTTATAAAGTGACACAAATGACCGCAAGCTGATACACGCCATTTCAATTTTGTTTGCCTTAGATCAAAGTAAGTTATTTCTCAGGAAAGAATTCTCTATAATTAATAATTCCTATTTGTAGCGGTATAATTATGCGCAGAGTATTTTATTAAATTGTATTTTAATTATGTACCTACCTCCTTCGATCAATCGACTATTTGAAACATGAGTTTATTAATGATTAAGGTATGACTCAACAGCTATTAACATACATATTTGACAAATTCATCCTTAATAGTTTCCACGGTAAAATTTAATTATAATATAAATGTTCATCAATTGAAAACAAGCGTGTTATATATACCGTTATCGCATGTTTATCAATACTCAGGAAAAACAGGTCATCTTTATAGATATCGTATTTTGCTAAATTTGATGGAACCGGAGGAGGACATGGTTGCAGATTAGTGGGAGATGGTAAAACAAAATCTTCTAAAGAAACAGGCCTAAAATTGAGAAAAATATAGGGAATAAAATATCAACATATAATATTCAAAAATAGGAATAGTAAACACTGAAATTCCCCAACATAAACACTTAATTCCCTCCTCTAGGAACAAGAATTATCACATAAATCAGATTGACAGATTAACAAGAGAATACTTATTATAGAAATTAGTGAGATAGTTCATAGAAAGGTATTCAATTAAATTTGAATGATAATAAACCAGTTATGGGGTTTTGCAATTGCATTTGAATGGTAATAAACCAGTTATGGGGTTTTGCAATTACATTTGAATGGTAATAAACCAGTTATGGGGTTTTGCAATTACATTTGAATGGTAATAAACCAGTTATGGGGTTTTGCAATTACATTTGAATAATAATAAACCAGTTATGGGGTTTTGCAATTACATTTGAATAATAATACACCAGTTATGGGGTTTTGCAATTACATTTGAATGGTAATAAACCAGTTATTTGGTTTTGCATAACTGGAGGGGTGAAGGGGGAGGGAGGACTATGTAAAATTCCCAGTATTTACCCAGATCTAGGTATTTTCAAGTTTGGGAATTCACAATTCAAATTTCCCGGATTTTTCCAGGTTTTTAAGACTTGTGATATATATAAATACATACAAATGTAAATATTTAGAACATAATTAAAATACAGAAAAAATACATTTTAAAATTAAATACAAGAAAAAGAAGAAATAAAGCAATTGAATTTTATAAATTACATAATCATTAGGTTATCGGATTTATTGCTGTAATATTACCCTAGTTGAACTCATAAAGCAAATACCATGCCTTTTATGTGGCTCTATGTTTTATTCAAAAACTTTTAAATATAGCATTTATGTGAGTAAGGATTATTGATTTTTGTAACAGGTATCTATTTATTATTGTATCTTAAGGTTGTAATGCTCCCTTTGAAACATTACCAGATAGTAAGCCAAATTAAAATATACAAACTATTGAAATTAAACATAATATTAATGAATTTATTATATAGACTATGTTAAAATTTAATCACAATCATAATCATAATGGCAGATTATTATTTTTTTAAACAATAAGTAAATTGCCAAGCAATTATAAAATAAAAGAGCATAACAGGGCCGGTGGGGCAGGTGTGGCAATTGATGCACCAATTTTCCCCAACTGAAAAAATTAACACTAGATAAAAATAGGTTTTTTAAAGATTTGGTGCATTTTAAAATTTTCAACCAAATATTATTAAAAATGATCATGTAAATGTTGTTCTTTAAAGGCGCCTTTTATAGTTAAAGGACTAATTCTGTAAACTATACTATACATACAGCATTATGGCTATATGCATATTTAACCTAATTCGATGTTGTGCCCATTGAGAAATATTGACTACAATTGACTATATTGGACGGAGATAACAAGCAGAAGCTATAATTTAGATATACATACACACAACGCACACAACTTACCTCTACAAAGAAAGAAATTTAAATGATGGAGATTGAATAACTATGTTGAGAGCAAACTACAAAATTGAAGTTATTTGAATGAACTATAGGACACCTCTTTGGAAACAGAACCTCAGTTAGTACCTGATGTATGTAGTAGGATGTTTGGTGTCAACATCAAATGAGCCAGTTTAATTCATTGTACAGACTAGTCTTATCAAAGACAATTCTGAAAATTACAGACAATTTAAGCAGAATGCTTCAAAAGCAGTCAATGTCAGCTTCAGAAGGTCAAGCTGTAGCTTTAAAGGGAAGTTGGCCATTAGAGAGGGGTAGCCGCCATAGAAATGTTTTTTTTTTATTTACATATATGAAGTAACTGTGTATCAAAACCTATGTTAAGCTTAGTTGAATAGTATTTTGTCATTGCCTTTTATATGTATAAAATAAGCTAACCAATTGATTTAATTTAATTTAATAATTTAATTAAAATTATAGTTATTAAAATAGGCCACTACAGAGAGGTTGTATTGCTCAAATTTGCACAATTTGCACATTAGAGGGGTTTTAAAAACCCCAGAGAGGGACTTTACCATTACAAATTGCTGTTGCATGACAAAAGTGGCCATTAGAAAGGGGTGGCCATTGTAGAGAGGGGTCGTTACAGAGGGGGACTACTGTAGTAAAACTATTGATATCAATTAGAAATGACAATTGTTTTGATCTTCATTTTGAAAAGTTGAAAAATCTGTCAAATTTTTTTGACACATTAGAGCTAAGTCTACCTTGAAAAAATGAGCTCCAACAAGCTTTGAAATGGGAATGGGTGTTGGCTTACATAGTGTTTCTGTGGAAGATTACTATCACAAAATATATTTTGAATCTATTGATCTGTCAACATCAACAATCACCAAACGTTTTAGGCAACCAAGATATGAAATTTACAAGGTGGCGCATAAGTTGCAGTGCTTGACTCACTTTTCTCCATGGAATCATTGAACAAAAACCATCACATTTAAATAACAAAGTTTATGAAATTAATATCTAATTCATTTAATAGTAATTTAAAACTGAAAAATAGCAAAACCGATATGTTCTAAAAGGATACACAGTCTTGCAGTTGTCACTGAACACTCTTGGCAACACTCCTGGAGTGATGTTGTTAAATGCATCTTCAACTCTGTTTTTCAATTCTTGTAATGAACATGATCTGACAGAATACACCTTGTCTTTGATCACACCCCAAAGTAAAAAATCCAGAGGTGATAAATATGGGTATCAAGCTGGCCTATCTATGGGACCTCTACAACCAAGCCATCATCCAGCAAATTTTGTGTTGAGCCATTCTATGACAATATGACCATAATGTGAGGGAGCTCTGTCTTTCTGAAAATAAAATTAATCAAGACCAATCAAATTGGAGACACTAAGGATGATTTTCTCCTTTAACATTGTGTGCATTTGTTTTACTTCACTGCATCTTGGAAAAATGGTCCAATTAGACCATGACTACAAAAGCCTGCCCAAATGGTTAAACCAGGCATTGTCACTCCATTCTCAATAATTTGGTGTGGATCAGTAGCACTCAAATAAACACAATAGTGGCTATTTATAATACAGGCATTTAACTTACACTTGAACTCATCATAAAAAAATAACTTTATAAAAAATATCTGGATCATCCATTTCAAGGAACACTTCACAATACTGGAGACATCTGTCCTGATCATTCTTGTTTAATGCTTGCAATAGGCATGGTCAATATGGATGCAAGCCAAGGTCATTCATTATGTGGCCAAGTGACCCTTTGGATATACCCATTTCCATAGAAGTATGTTGCAGTGATTTTTTAAGGCATTGGACAAAAGTTGCTGCCACTAGTTCCATATTATCTTCATTTCTATCTGTCTTGGTACTCCAGTTCTGGTAGCATCTGCCAAAGAGCTTAATTGATTAAATTTGGTCCTTAAATTAAACATAGCTTGCTTTGAAGGAGGAGGTGACTGAAATGTTTCTGCTCAACCATCTTCAATGTATTTATAACTCTGGTCTCCTAATAAGTAATTCTTGATTATCTGAATTCACTCATTTAAATTTAAGCATCTGTGTCTTTGAACCATTACTGCTAAGCTGATTTCTAACTGACTAAATAACTTCTATAATTTAAAATAATGAATAGTGTTCAGTGAGACAACTTAAATAAATCAATAGATAGTGCATAGCACAAAGATTATAAATTATTAGTGAATAGATTATTAAATCAGGTTACAATTGATTTAAAATGCCTTGGGAGAAGCAACTTATGCACTACCCTGTATAAAGTATCAGAGCAAGTACTGGTTCATGTGGCAAATAGAAAAGAATATCACACTGAATACAAGACATTGACAAATTTTTATTGGGATGATTTTGACATACAGAAATTGATTACACAGCTTCAATTATTCAGATCATGCTTTGAAAAGGAGGTAAATCTGCATCACATATTTAGTCAATTGTCCACTCTGGTATGCTTGATTGCAATTATGCCCACCATAAAACCTGTGAGTGAAAAAATTTTTCTACCATATGCAGAATAAAATTATATTTACATAACAGTATGTAACAAAATAGACTAAATCATTATATGATTCTAAATATTTATAAGGAACAATTTGACAATATTGATTTGTAAATCATAGCAAATGATTTCATTCACAGAAGCCAATTCAGATTAAAAATATTAATTTTGGTGAATTTTGATGCAATAGTTGTTCATTTGTTATTTCACCACTATCTAGATAGGGTTAAAATAGTTATTATTTTTTTACCTTTATGAACTGTATATCATATTGTATATTTTATATTATAACTACCTTGCATGGTAATATTTATTATAATATTTTACTCAATATAAAATTATATGTGTGGTAATAATATGATCACCATAACAAAGAACTATGGTAATAACATAATACAATATTCATATAAATTTTTAAACTTTTTTATTATATGGTCAGGCATCAGATATTTTGTCACATAAATTAAAATTAGCTTTTACAGGCACTGCATTATCTAATAGTCTTAAACTTATTTTGTATAATAGAAATTTCTAATGTTTATTGATATTAAATAAAATTTACAATTTATTAGGTATTAAATAATAAAAAATAAGTTTATCTTTATATTTTCTTTTAAAAATATAAATACTGATTTAATTTTAACAATTAAATTCCTAAATTCTATAAAATAAATAGATATGAATAATTATCTATATAATGTTTGATTAATATCTTGTATAGTATTTAAAAAAGGAAATGTGTCTAGAAAACCATATACTCTGCACTATTTATATAGGTATATTTCACTATACAGTACTCATATAATATAAATCTTAAGTATTATTTGTTTCTTAGTTTTTATATTGTAGTTTAATTAAAGCAGGCAATACCATACCAAAAGTCATTTAAACATATCAAATAGTGTACCTAATAGTTTATAGTATAATTTAGATATAACTTACAATAGATTTAAATGGTACATATATAACAAAATACAGGCAGTACTTAGGATATTTTATGCAGTACTGAAGAAACTGCCTAAAAAATATATTACATGGGATTACATTGTATGTCTTGTTTAGTTTACAGTGTGCATTGGGCAAACACAGTGTGAGTCTGAGGATTTTTGTTAACTTAAATTAATAATTGATACACAAATTTGTATCAATTAATCTGTATTGTACAACTAGTATTAACTTATTTAGTGCAAAGTGTGAACCTTATAAATCTTTGATTGTCAAACAATGCAATTGAAAATATAAATAAAATGATTTTTACATATTATTTGCTTTTATTTAATTCAATTGACCATTACTAAAAAAATGTTATATGTTTCTAAATCATATCTTAGTAAACTAAAACTCCCACCGTACATTGTGTTTCTATATTCATTGAATTGTCTGTTGTCCAGGAATCATATATCGCGGAGTTTCGTTTCTATTTTAAATTGATATATTCAAACACTTATATTCAGATATTCGTTTTCCTATTCTATTTAATACGAAATTTTTTCATCCACATCAAATGTTTACTTATACAAATGAATTATGAAGTCTCTTAATTCCGATCTTTTCAAATTCCAAGTTGGAATGATTGGAGAAGGTTCACATTAAAAAATGATCTTTTATTAGAATAAATTTGGGTTACAAAAAACCCTTTATTTAATATTATCAAAATAACATCCAGAGGTCATTTTAATTATATACGCTATTACTTTCGTTTTAAGCAGAGAATTCAATCAAAAATTATATATTTTAATAGGCTTTTGATCATTATATATTGATTGAATTCCCTCTTTAGAACGAAACTATTACTGAATATAATAGAAATGCATTAATAACTCCCATGAATTTCGTATTAATTATCGATATAGATATGTTCCTCCGTGGACATTTATTTCTATTGAATATTGGTCAGTTTTGCCTGTCTAGATAAATAATATATAAGTCATTGCAAAAAACATTCAATTATCAAAATCTGGATATTATATAACAATTTAGACAATTATAGTTCTATACAAAAAAAATATAATAAGGGTTATATGCCTAAAAATTAGCTTTCGTTTTTAAGTTTAAGCGAAAGCATTTAAGATTTTAGTTTTAGCTTTCGCTAATTTTAATATGCATAACCTTTGTCTTAAATATTTCAGCGATAGCTTTCTTTTCAGACATATCTTATAGCAACAGTTAATAGCGCGAATACAAAAATCTCGATTTTATAAAAATTAATAATATCTATTCAGGGACCGCGGAACGACTTTTTTGGTGGTAGGGCTAAGATATAGTTTATTTTCCGAATAATTTTAGAGCAAATTTTTGTGCAAAATTAATGATAATAAACCAATAGTTTATAATTTTAGTAAAGTTAATAAATAGATTCAATGCATTATTTAATCTATAGATATGGAAGTGAGGACTATTCCTTTAATTTAATAAAAAATCATATAATGTAGGATATTCCATTATATTTATTCGTATAGTAGTTCCGAATTTAATAATTTAGATACTGAACTAGGGCTATCTATTCTCCACAAGTTTTCATTTATTCTTCCACTAGTGGACGTTTCCTCCATTTATCATTCTACTCTAAATTGTATGAGTAAAAAGTAGCATTTGCTTAAAGGTTTTTCTTTTTATACTTTAATACCAAGTAAAAAATAGCTAGGTCATAAATCAGATGCATCTCAAAAAAATAAAGCGTATACATTATTCGTATGAATAATCTTTTTAAAATTATTTAAATATTGAGTACGATGTAAATAATAGCACCATTATGAAACAACATATTTTAATTATTACATTACCTATTAAAAATCATATTCCATATTGAACAATAGGGAGTTACCGAAACTCATAAATATTTTTCTAAATTAAAAGAAGTTCAAAATAATTTTCAACTTTTGTATTCTGTTGCACGACTGATTATAAAAAATGCATTAATTTTAGTTTCATTGATTCTATGTAGAACACTGGAAGTTGTTTTTATTTTGTTGTTTCCTGAGGCCTTCCTGAAATCCAGGATCTCCCAAAAACTATATCTAGGTAATAAATTTCCTTTCCTCGTTTTATTTAATGCTAGCTGTCAAAAAAAATTATGAGCTAACCACTCAAAATTTCTTCTTGTGAAACAATTTTTTTATATTGTATATGCTTTATCGTCCAAGCATTCATACTTTTCTTTTTCCAATTTGGTATAATAACAAGTGTATATGCCGCCATAATTTCAATAGGAGCCTTAGATTCTGTGCGCCAATGAAACTTGTAGTATCCACAGGTTTAAGTAATTATTTTTATTCATACCATTTGCCATCAAAGTACAACTAGTTATTCTATTTTTAAATTCAAAAGTATAACCTTACGCTTTACTATTTTTATTCCTAAGAAACGAAGCATCATATCTTCCAAAAATCTATACTAAATAAAGCATCTATATTAAATAAAAACCCTGTATAGGGGCTCCTCCTATATATTTATAACTTACACTATCTTACAACTTTGTTAAATTTCGTAAGCCCATATACTAAGAGTTTATTGTTTCCCAAAAATTTTGCGTGAGTTGGCAAACTTGTTGAGTCCAAATATTTGTTTCAATTTGTTAATTTCTAAAATAAATTATCTTAATTCTTTAAAAAATACTTTTATTTTACTTTAATAATCTTCTACTAAATTCGATCCTGACTAATTGCAAATAAGACAATATTAGATACTATTTTAATATTTCTTGTAAGTAATATAGCCTGAACACTTGTTTCAGTTCAATTGTATGAAATTATATGCATTAAGTTAGAATTCCAATGTTGTAAAAATAATAGTTGTATATTTCTATATTAAAAATTAAACAAAAAATGTATTTCACACCTCAACCAAAACAACGATATTCATACGATAAAGAATGAAAGGTTTTTTCAAGTTGACAGCTGGCCTATATTATAGAATGTTATGAAATATTTAGCTGAGCATGTTAGTCAGAGTATTTTTTATTTTTTACAATTTATCAGAAATTGCCACACCTGAAAAGAGTAACGAATAAAAACATTGTAATATAAACATAACTGCACACAAAACTTACCTGGTAATATGAATATAGTTTAAAATGCACCAAAACACAATTTTGGATATTTAACTAACTTTTAAGGCCTATTATGACAAAACTTGAACATTATTTAAAATAAGTGAAGACCTTCAATAAACATACCAGGGTGTAGGTGTTCCCGCTTATGCTCGCATAATTAGCATAGAGCTCGAAAGAATGCTCGAGGTCAGAGGTGATGTTGATGGTAACGTAGAGGTTGTAGTTCCCGGCAACCATGTCCTCCTCCATCAACACCTTCTTGTCCAGCTCATCCTGAAAGTGGTCGTTATTCTTGAGCTGACCAACAAAGTTCGGCGTCTCTTTGCCGTCCTAGAGAGAGAGAGATAGAGAAAGTGGATAAACAGATGGAATGTGAAATGGTTTTGAATCGAGGAAATAAAGAATGAGAAGTGCATTTGTTGGCTTTTTGGTTTATAAGTTTTATTTTGGTCATGTTTTGGTCTGCCAAAAGAGACAATGATGACTGTAAAGAACCATTGTATGTAATTGAATAAAGGGAATATATCGTGAATAGATAGTTTGTAGAATTCGGAATAGTCCAGGATCCAGAAAAGTTTTAATCAAAGGTTTGATACTTTTACCAAGTAATATGATCCAGGGATGATCAAATATGTGAGTCTTCACTTGCAGAAATTGTTCATTATTTTTTATGATCATTTTAGTGTTTTTCCAAATTAAAGAATGGAGAAATTTTTATGGTTTTCACCAATTTTCATGAAAATTCACATTTAAAAAAAAATAAAGATGTTATTCACACTTTTTAATAAATTGATGCAGATCTTTTTGTTCATCTAAATGTTTTCTACATATTTCAAGCAAAATTGGATGGATAAGTCATGCAAATCATTTTCCAGAAACCTTTTAATATGAGTACTAAAGCCTATTTTAGGCATATTTTAGCTTGAGAACCAATATTTAAATGTTTCTAGAAAATGATTAGTTCGACTTATCCATCCAATTTTACTTGAAATATGCAGAAAACATTTAGATGAACAAAGTGATCTGCATCAATTTATTTAAAAGTGTGAATAACATCTTTATTCTCTTTAAAATGTGCATTTTCATGAAAATTGGTGAAAACCATAAAAATTTCTGCATTCTTTAATTTGGAAAAACACTAAAATGATCATAAAAATAATGTACAATTTCTGCAACTCAAGACTCACATATTTGATCACAATACTTGATAAAAGCATCAAACCGTTTGCACCAAACCTCTAGCTCTGGTGGGATCACTGACTAAAATGGTTGAAGATGAGCCATCATTGAGAGTATTTTGCAGGAGAAGTTTTTAAGTTTAATAAAGGTCCACAATTATATCTCACAACATTTGGGATCTGGAACTGCATTTTAATGACCCCATTCACGGGCACAAGTTGGACCTGCTCTGTCGGTGATATGAGCTGTATTCCGAAGTCAAACCGGCCGTCAGTGGGCCCATAGGTCGGCTTTGGTGTTGGGGGAAAGGGGACCACAGCGCTGGGGTCCCTCACTTTGGCACTGATCGTGAACTCGCAGACACTGGAGAGAATGGTGGCCCGGTTGGAATTGGCGTAAATGACAAGTCGATAGGTCCCGGTTTTGGGAAAGCGCATTCGATAGTTCACGACTGTTGGTTCAACGTAAAACTCTTGGATGCCGTATCGAGAAAGGGGCAAACTCTGTGGGAATAAGAAATTCGAATATAAAACTCCGTAAAGGCTTCAAGTATAAACTGGTGATTCAATTCGCTAGCCTACCCTAGAGACGTCATCCGATGAAGTGAGGGCAAAGGCCAGAGTCTTGTTCTCCCCAGGGGGATATTTCAGAGCGATCGATAAGGTCTCATGAGTGGAAATCCTGCACGAGTTGTGAGACTTACACTCCAGGCCTAATTTGAAGAAGCCATATTTCACAAAGAGCAGCGATTCGTACTCCTACAAGAAGAAGGGAAGTCAATTGTGGAGGACAGTGTTCAATAAAGTGTCTCTCTTTCTCTGGAGAGAGTTACCTCAACAGTTAAAGGCTTCTCGATCATCTGCCATCTCTGGTCGTGCGGGAAATGACTGAATTTGAGGAGGTTTGGATCCGGGTAGAGGTAGAACATTTCAATGTCGTAGCCAATCGTGGAAGAGGCTCTATCCTTGCCAAAGAGACGTCTGGACCCCCAATGCGAGTCCACCAACTTCCATTGGCCGTCCACGTAGACTGCATTCCAGACATGAACCGCGTTTTTACCGTTGAACTTCATTCCAACAGTGTAGTCAGCTCCTTTACCGTAACCATCAATTAGTTCACAGCGAATACTGACATATCTGAACACATTAGAACATAGACAATACGACACTGACATATCTGAACACATTAGAACATAGACAATACGACACTAACATATCTGAACACATTAGAACATAGACAATACGACACTGACATATCTGAACACATTAGAACATAGACAATACGACACTGACATATCTGAACACATTA
>JAUZNC010019658.1:10056-25448 GCA_034780395.1 Vannuccia rotundouncinata
ACTATACAAAATTAACTCTATTCTTAATCGTTTTGTCGTGAAATTTAATTTTACGTATTTTACGTATTGTATTTTTTAGTGAACACAGTGTGTTTTTCATACGTTTTTTGTAATCCTGAAGTTACATGAAAAACTCTAATTCTAGAATATATAAAATTAAATATAATTAATTCAGATTATTTTGACAATAGTTACAATTATTTAAAAAGCACGATCGATTTACAGGATTTCAATTATTTATTTTGTGGAACGCAACATTTATGTATGCAGTGGATTAAATCATGTAGTTTAGTTGTATATTAACCAAATTATCTCAAGTGACCAATACTTTATACATAGTAAACATTTTATTGAAGGACCACATTCGGAGAAATATGTAGTCCATATTCTTGCAAATCACTCTACAGAAGTAAGAATTTATTTAATTAGTTTGCTTTTGTATTCAAGCGGTAAACTTTTTTCCAATCATCTAATCATTAATACCAAACTTTCACACATTTTTATTGGTTTGATAACTTATTTGTATTAATATAAGTGTGACAATTTCATTGTAAAAAAATCTATTCCAGGAGCATATACTCAAGATCTGATGAACTATTTTATTTATTCTTTACAGATTATCGCAAGATTCTATATAACATTTTTTGTAGAAATTTGACTTAGAAGAGGTTGGTGAAAAATTCGAGACCTTCGCAACTCCGATATTTGTAACGTGCACTAATAATTGCAATCGTCTCCGCTTAAACGGAATTTCATTCAAAAGAAATTGCATCGAGCATCACGATGATCCTTAATAATGAACTGATTGCAATGAATAAAAAAGCTTTATTCAATTGCCGTCCAGATTAATTACTCAGATTATTGCAGTATAAGAATGGCCAACAGATTTAAGCGGAAATATTATCTATTATATGGGAGTAGCCCTCCGAACAAAATGTGTCATTTGTAAAAAGGCCTTAATTCTGGAGCAGCCGTTCAATCCTCTACTATCTCGGCTGGTTAACATGAAGCCGCACAGAGACCTGTGTTATCCAGCTATAAAGAGTGTATATACCGTGTAATCCGAATCGTACTTTGTAATTAAAGCTTTTCCAGAGAAAATTCTGATTTTCCTTCTGGAATGCTATATTTTAAATCATATACAGTTTATAAAAAATACCTGATATTTTAAAATTCAATTGTTTTGACACTGCTAATAATTTTTTTTAAATATATCCGTAATCGTTTTAATATCATTTGCCTAACAACCAAAACGCCTTCATTCCAACAAACCAATTATTATATTTCTAGGACTAATAATTATCGAGTAATATAAAAACACATGTTTTCTCTACATTTGTAGTGTAACAATTGATACATATAAACAATTTGTCTTATAGCTGTTATACCGACCGGTAAGCGAAATTGATTTTTTGCTGGCAGGCCGAGTTATAATAGTGTGGCAAGTCTATCCTTTGTAAGTCTATGATCATAGGATGTAAAAATTATACTTTCAATTATTTCCGAATAAGCCAAAAAATAGGTGCGCCACACACATTATCAGCCAGAACACATACAATATATACTGCTTGATTTTTCTCATTAATTGTTAATAAGTTTACTTTATTGCAAATTTCATGCAACAGTTTTGAATATGTTATTAATTGATATTATATATCTTACAATTTACTTATATTCTGGGTACGTTTTACCTCAATCAATTTCATTCCACAAAATGTGCATATTAGTAAAAAATAGTTATAGTAAATCACATAATATATTTATTTTGAATTTAGTATTCTCTATTCAATTTTAGTAAGCTCATTCAATTTACAATGAAATATAAATATAAAAATGTATAGATTTATAGTAAATTATGATTTACAATACTAATATCTAAATGCATTCTTGAAATATTTGTTTATACAATACATTTTGAATATATCTATACATAAATATTAATTAAAACAATGGTATAAATAACTGGATAAAAGAATAAATACTTTAAAAGAAAAAACAAATGAGATTTCTAATACAACCATTAAAAAGTAAATAGTTATAGCAATAGGCTTAAATACATTATAAGATCAGAAATCATAACACAGGTATGTATAACATCGTTTGTTCATAAAGTTAACGACAGATCTAAGCTGAATAAGTGGAGATTTTTTCCATACGGAATATTTCCAGTAATGTGTAAATATTTAAAAATAATTTCATGGATTCACTTTCCTTGAAAAAACATCCATTACCACTTTTGAGATAAATGTAAGTGCAATTGCGACCAAAATGCTAAGAATAGTTGTATAATTCACAGGCATATTGAACAAACCAATCTGTAATGGCTGATTGATTATAAAGCGTATAAGACCAATTCTTCCTTCCTCTGGATATATAGAACGGGCTACACGAGAACCCTCATTATTCACCTCAGCGTATACAGAGCAGAGTAAACTTAATAAGTGAATTGGAATCAGGAAAATAAAAATGTCCGAATAACTGACAGAGATGCTGATCCAGGATATGACGTAGGAGATGGTCCAGGTAATGACAAAGGCTAACCAGGACATGGCCCAACGCTGGAAGATTCTCGATACGATACTCAGTCGGCCTTCCAACAGCCAATATCGATTGTAAATGTCCTCCGACGAGAGAAGAAAGCAAGTGTAGGACTCGGGTGTTTGATCCGCGGATACAAGGAGACTTTGAAATCGTTTGATAACGATGGGGCAAAGAGGGTCGCGGTTTGGGGAGAGACTGCCAACTGCAGATGAACGTCTATCGATTGGTAAGGTGGACTCATCGGGAAGCTCAGCAACGTTGTCAAGGTCAACCGATTCTGTCTGTGGGTTAGTGTCCAAGGGTGATGTAGGAGATGCTTCATTCTAAGGAGAAATATTAATAATATAACAAAGCTTCTATTGAATCTGTACTTGATGATCAAAGCAAATAATTTGTATCACTGATTCTACTCTCGATAGATTGTATTCAAACACGCTAAAATGCATGGTAGAACCAGTGGAAATTAATGATAAATTCTTGTTCAAAAATAATTCATAACCGTAAAAATGATAAGAACTAGAAATAAAAACCTGAAATATTATTTATTTATTAATTAATGAATTTTCTTAAGACATAATCTTAAAGGATTAGGAAAATATTGGCAAGGTTATTGGCGATAAAGGGTACAAATCTAGAAAATGTCCATGAAAAGTCAGAGTGCAAATATACAAGTAAACAAAGAATAGTAATAAATCGATGCTAACTTACAATCAAATATAGGAATAAATGTCAATATTGTAGCATGATATAACAAAGTAGACTACAATGAAAGCTACATTACAACTATTCAAATAACCTAATTTTACTCTTGAAAATCGTTGACTATGAGTCAATAATAGTTAACAACAAAGAAAGTAATTCAATAAAGGACAAAACAATATTTCATGACTCAGCAAATCAAAAGAATGATTGGAAACATATAACTCTAAATAAAATGGTAAATCTTTAATAACAACTAAAATTCCCCGTTTTACTTTTAAAAGTGTTGCTGTATTGACGGAAACATAATTACAAAATACAATTCCTTCAATTTAACAGATTTATATTTTACAATCGGAAAAATAATTTTTACGGCGCAGGAGAAATAGTGACTTTATATATGAATCTTTACGAAATTATATTTACGGCGCAGAAGAAATAGTGACTTTATATATGAATCTTTACGTAATTATATTTACGGCACAGGAGAAATAGTGACTTTTATATATGAATCTTTATGAAATTATTTTTACGAACAAATATCTTTTAGGTGTAATCACCTCAAAATCCCAGTCAGTCATAGGATTGAAGTAAGCCGTCTCATCCCTCGGCCAGATGTTGACACCACCCTCAGCTTTGCCCTTAAGTCGATAGACACGGTCCTTGGCCTGTCCTTCCACCTCTAGTTCACGGATGAATCTGCGCAGCATGATGGTGTGCGTGCGAGCAATAGTCATAAACAAAACCAGCACTACTATATTCCAGATAGCCGCGAAAACAGAGTAGACGGTAAAGCCGGCATAGGCCAGTGGACAGACCCATCCAGGCAGATCAATAATAATACACTGGGCACGGATGAAACTGTGGCTAGAGCGATTGAGTTGAAGTATGAGTAAAATCACAGACAGAATTGAAATAAGAACTCCAGCATTGATCTAAAATGAAATTAAATCGAAATTAAATAAAACAAATTAATATTTACTATTGTATAATTTCGGTATATCTACGGTAGAATTCGCTTATATCGTATTCCCGATTTCACATATAAAATATGATTTAGATGAACTTAATTATTTTACATTTCAAAATAAGTTTAGAATAAAATATTATAAAATTATTAAATGAAATATGAATTTATGTAACAGCCAACAGTAAAAGTTTTTCTCTCGATAAAAATGTATTACTGATTGAGCTTTCTCTCGACTCAAGTTTTTCATAAATATTATATTTGTTGCGGTCTAATACAGCCTAGCCTATTCATAAAGTTACCTTTTTAAATTAACACTTGTTCATGAATTTAATAGCTGATTAACTCTCTCATTGAATAAAACTATTTTATAGAAGTATATTACGATACAAATCGTATCACACGACCACTTTCATAATAGTTTGATCAGAGTTCTGAATAAATATAGTTATCAATGCATTCTAATATAGCATTTCTATAATTTATACTTGGTACCCACACGACACCATTATAAACAAATGCACCTAACACTACAACTAGGTAAGGTGTTATCGTCCTATGCAACACACTATTATAATAATTATTGGAAGATTCTGTTCATCGCAACGTAATAAAATTTCGGATATTATATAACTTTTATGACGAGATACCAATATTTCATCTACACAATATAAACGTAAAACGTGTTGAAAACGTAATGAGATGTACATTTTATTCTAAACAGCTTTGTAATTATATATTAAATACATCTAGCAACTGAAATAGATGCATACATATTATTAAACAAATAGAGTTGTCTTACTTTCAATATCGTTTTAGTGTGCAGTCGCACACAAGATAATAAAGCAGGTGTAGTGAGAGTCGAGAAGGCGAGCTTATTAGCATATAGCCCGATAGAAAGCCAGAACAACCCAAAAAAGACTCGAAAGCTTTCCGTAAACACGGTTGACTTTGTGGACTTGTTCATAACATCAAAAACCACCTGGAAACCAGCTGCCGCAACAAATGTAATCCCCGAAGTGAGCATGATAACATAGAAAATGAGACCAGTCACTGGTCGATCAGAAGGCGAAAGCTTAATACCAAGGGAGTAGGCTAGTGGAGTCCACAGCCAGCGTGGAATATGGGGTGACTGACGAAGACGGGTCTTTTTACGAGGAATGTTACTGACATTTGCCTGTGGATCATCCGGCCAGTTCTCCTCTAAGTATGCACTCTCATAGCCTGAGCTTGAGGTAGGGAGTTGTTGCATCTAAAGAAAAAATAACGAATATAGATAAAAATGTGTATCGAACTAAAAAATAGTTCAAATTGAATTAAAAAGCAATAACTTTAAAATTAAATCAATCTAGATAAAATATTAAACAATAAATGATAAAATTTAAAAAAGACTCTAATTATCATTATTAAATACACCCAATGAATACAATGGGTTGTATATAAATATTTAAAATATATATATAGTATTGTATAACAATCACAATTCTGGGTATACTGAAATATAGTCATAAATAAAATATGTTAAAACTATCAAAAACATAATAAAATAATAAATTTTGCTAGATCCTTGATAACAACCAACATTATTATTTTACACATAAAAGAATTGTAAAAAACAATTAAATTGACAAAGTTCAAAATAAATAAATAGCTGATTTTTTCTGTTAGAAATAAATAATAGTAAGGTAATGAAAATACTTGTAATAATTGAAGTTCATCATATGGATCCCAGATGGATTTAAGTATTATATTTCTCCATAAAAATTAATTTGAAATACACTTTATGCAAATAAAAATTAGTAATAACAATTAGGATATTTTGAAAGGGTCATCATAAATTACAAAATCCTATATCAGATAACTTTAGCAGACATTGACAGACAAACTAGATTTTCAGAATAATCATATATATATATATTGTTTTTATATAACCTTAAACAGATTGTTTGTGTCCACATAAATAGTTAAAAATCTGTAAAAAATATATTTAAGTTGAACATGCTTATTAGCCTATATAGTAAAATTAGGTGTATTATCTATTTTCAGTGGTCTGCAACTTGACCACCTTAAATAAAACAAGTCTTTCCTATTCTGATTAGTCATAATTGTTTACTTAAATATCACATTGCTTTAATTTTCATCAGTAATAATTCTTTAAAAAATGACAATTAATACAATACAATATATTAATTGTATTTTATTTAAGTTAGGTATAAGTTTTTATATTTCCCTTTTAATATAATAACAATAAAAGTAAAACGTAAAAACACTCTTCATTATACAATGGTCCCCCTCCCACCCCCTAAATTAATACATAATTTAAAAAATATTCACATAAACATGATACACTATACATTTCTAAAATACACTAATTTATTAAAACATTCTCATTATATTCATTCATGGATCATTTCTAAAAACAAATCAAGCATATAAAAAGATCATTCATAAACATACCAATTAATATTCCTTTTACAAAATATGTATGTTGTTTATTACAAACTCTTATTGTAAATTGCACTTTTTAAACAGATAATATAATTTTCGTCACATTTTATTTATTCCTATCTTTAAAAAATGGCTTATCACAGAACAAACCAAAAGTTGAAACAACTGATAATTTATTATTTTTGTTTTTATACTTAAATTTAGATTGTATTGTTGTTATTACCAGTTAATTTTATCACAGAGAGTGTTTATATTTTACTTTTATTATTATATATATTTTGTATTAATTGTTTTTTATTAGATAATTTTTATTATTGATAAAAAATTAAAACAGTGTGGTATTTATGTAAACAATCATGACCAATCAGAATAGAAAAGACAAAAAATAAGTAGCTCAAAAAAAATTATTTTAATTAAGTATGTCAAGCTGCCAACCAATTAAACTAGATAAAACACTTAATTTTACCAAATAGACTAATATGCATGTTTGAATTGTAAAAATAATATATATATATATATATATATATACTGAATGAAAATATATGTCACTTATCTTGGCAACAAGAATGCTTGGATGACCAGTATTATCTTCACTGATTGGTTAACTACTTGGGACCTTCAACTCAGTAAAGAACACAATAAAATACATCCTCTAGTTGACAATTGAATTGCTCAGGAAAGTCAATCTGAATATCAAACTATATTTTTGTATCCCTAATATAAATACTCTGTAATAGCCAATTAACTTATTATTCCACATTGATGACAACCTACTTGATAAATATGATAATATTTGACAGCCTATATGCCTTGTGTGTTGGCAATTTGGAAATAAGAAACAAGACATGTTATTGGCTAATGTGATGTCATGTGTCTAGTTTTGCTGTTTTTTACCTCATGTATGGGAGGTTTTATAGTGAAAAGGATGCTCTTACTGAAGATAATATAATTTAAGCTATATTGGCATAGACCTTAAAATGATGATAAAAATAAAGAAGACAATATAATATAGCCCATCCCAATGAGTTGTTAGAGATAAAAAAGCTAAGACAAAACACTTATCAATACTATAAATATTTTTTATTGAATAAGGTTGTAATAAAACATTATTCTGGGCTTTTAAAACTTGCAATACTTTTATAAAAATCATTTTTTCAATCCATTTTATAATAAAAATAAAATTAAATCATTAATCACCTATATTTTATAGACAAAAAACTGAATAATTAATTTTTAACTACATTTTAATTATATAATAAATGCATATTTAATAATAATAAATATTGTTCTTTTAAATTTTTCTTAATTAAATTGTTATAGAAATTATATAAAAACATAAATATCCCAGAAAATATGGTATAGAAAAGAATATTTAAATGAAAGATAATTTTATTAGAATATTGAGTCATAGATTGGATTGTTTTTCTTTAAGTTTTAATTCTTAATTTTTTAAAAAAATTATAACATTTACTGACTTTAAAATAAATTTACAGATTTTTAAATGACTTTTATTGACTAATGATAATGAAATATATATAAATGTATAAAATTTATAAATGTTTAAATATACAAAATGTAAAATATGTGAAATTAAAATATTGTGATTGAATCCATTGTGCATTCCATGTAGCCTAAGGTGGATATATATGGCATGCAATCAGTGATTTTATAAAAAAAGAACGGGAACAGGCTAAAATATCTGGCATATAAAATTAAGACATGGAATGCAGGCTGGACTGAATTATAAATATATGAAAATATCCCAATAACGTTTTGACTCCTAACTGCAAAAATATATGCAGGCCATATTTAATTATTGCAGAATCTCACTTTTGCCATAATAATCACTCTTGTTATGAGCAAGCTTGTCATAAGTGGTTAATATACTGTACATATATAAATATTATATTTAAGCATTGTTTGTACTTTAATTGCAACTAAAGTTAAAATTAGAATAAATTGAATTATAAAAATACTAAATAATTGACAGTGAATAAATACACAATACAATTTTTACTTGAAAAGGTATAATTTTGTCCCCCTAAGCAAAAAAAATTCACAAAAACTAGAATGAAGAAGCGAAACCCGATAGAATTCCACATATAAACCTGGCGGGTATAGATTTGCTTTTTAAAACATATAATATATAAAGATGACATTTTATTTATACACCAAAGAGTTCGTAGGTGCTGAGCTATTTAGCATTCTGTGTTTATCTTTTCATTCGTTGACAGGCCACAACTTATATAAATATTAATATACTGTCATAAAAATAGTGGCATATAATGCAATACGAGTGTGTAACAATCCAGCTACATATTTAGGCAATATAAGAATGCTTTCATGTAATAAGGAGAGCAGTGGCAATGAGCGGATCATAAAATCGCTTCCTTCAAACCAGAAAGTAGTGAGTTCGAATCTCGGTACGTACTCCTGGCTTTAATATAATTATTATCATTAAATCAATTTGGATGGTCAAAGCTCTATGCGTCCATTTAGCTAAATTGACAATATCTATGTTCCGCGAGCCATTTAGCATTCTGTGTTTACGGATTTCAAATAGTCCAAGGCATAGGTCCCCACGCTTTCAAACCTATTTTCAGGGCCACAGCGCTTTTACAATTACGATGAAATGGGTGTATTGAGTATAATTTGATGTTTTATAATTTTTTGTTGTTTCGAGTCCCGCTAAACTGTATAATGACTTAGGGCCGTTGTCTTATAACAGCGCTTCGTAAAAAAATTACACAATTAGTTTCATGAATTAGTAACACAAGGTTCATGAATTAATCTTATTTCAAATCTCAAGTTCAGTTCAAAAAGCTTGGTAACTGTTTTGATAACTATTACATATAAATAATGCATACGTTAATGGTTATCAGACAGAAAGCATATTTATTTTAATGAAACAAATCCATTCTTTATATCTCAAAAAATATGTATTAAGGAAAAAATAAATATTAAGCTTCTCTCATGACTAATCCATTAACTACACCAAACTGAACAGAAATTCTTAAATGAATTAGCGAAGAATATAAGTTTCCAAACTTTGGAATTAACCAAAATATAACAAATTTCTAGATTTATTATGCTGATATAGTTTTTTAAAGTAAGGTCATGTATTGATTTTTTTTAAAAAATCCATTAGTATCATAATATTATGGTAAAATTTAAAAATATATTTATTATGTTGTAACATAACATTTAACCACAAACGAAAAATACGTATTTTCTATTAATATTAGGGAACTCAAATACTAAAAAAAGCAGAATCTCAAAGTGTTACAAGATTTAGAGTATGTAATTCTCCTGCAAATATAATTTGAAATGATGTACACAGTAATATAAGGAAGCACTCTATGGTGTAAATTACAAATAAAAAGAAACAGCTCATTTTATGTAGGTGAGAAAGTTACGTATAGACAAATTTTGTTTGAAACAATCAATGAATGACAAATAACCTCTTTAAATGCACAAAACAATATGACAATAATCTAACAACAAAAAGATAAAATTGTTGTAGTTGTATACAATAAATAACATAATTAATTACAAAAGCTGTTTCCGTAAGATAACAACTAAAAAAATTTTATGTAATTTTTAGGCCTTATACAATAAAAAGTATTTATACAAAAGGCAGCTTTATAATCAATACTACATACAAAACAATAGGGAAATCTATGCCAAAAACCAATCTATATAAAATCAATAGAAAACTATCTATTGACACGGTGCCTTAAGAATGGATTAAAGCGACGTTTTATAAAGAATTAAAACAATGTTTAAATTGTTTGGAGTATAGTATAATGTAATCTTAAGTAATTTGAAATTGCACAATAAATTGAAATAGTCTTTGCCCATCCAAGTGAATACATTTTCTGAAACTTAACATCAATTCTAATAGAACAGAATCGTTGCACATAATTAAAGAGTTTGATCGATTGCCCAGAATAAGGCACTTCGAAAGCACATTGGTAGAACAATGTTAAATGAAGCTCAGAATGATTGCAATTCCTGGAGCCAATATATATCCAGGTGTCCTTTTAAAGGAGAAATAATCATAGAATAGAAAATACAGTTTATGTAAGTATAATTGTCAATAATTGTTAAATATAAACTAATTATCAAGTGTGATAGCTAAAATGAATTAATATTAGACTTCATGAGTCGATTATATCTTACGTCATGTAAAAATGTTCAGTATAATCTTCTATTGTAATACTTTAAAATAAATTGTATGTATATGTCTTGTGACGGTAAGAGGCGAACGATTTTAGAATGAACGGAAAGAGGTATGTAATGAAGTGTGTTTATAGAGCTCAATAGAATATCAGCTTTGAGGTTCGGAAAATTTATCCAAGGACTGAAGTGTTTCTGACATTAACTGAACTTTCTTAACGCCAGTCAAAAGTTGCCTGAAATATAGATGATATATACCAAATAATATTAATATAGTGTTCTATCCATAATTTAACAAATTGCATATCTATAAAAATAATTAAACGGAATAACAACTTTAAGCCCCCTTTCAGATTTTAAAAACAAAATATTTTAGTTAAACATAATTTTTATTCATTAGATAGGTATTTTTATATAACTGTTGGAATATAGAGACCCACGGTTGTATAAACCACACAGTTAGTAATATAGGACATCACAAAACTAGGTTATTTAGTCAATGCCACCGATATTTTTCTTGTTAGTTAAATTAGTTACAAAAAAAGAAGCAGAGTTAAAAATTATAATATTGTAGCTATTTCGTAAAAACTTAAAATTCAAACAACATAACATCATGATAATTACAAGTGTGCTAGCTGATATAAAAAAAGAGCTTGAAATTTTATGGGGGAAACACGCTTTTGCGATTGTACATAATACAAATCTTGAATATGGAAAACAGTACCTGACGAGGACTTCTGCCTCTTGGGCTGATTGAGCGAGTTCCTGTCCAACATGTCTAGCCCTGTCTCCGATTCCTCTATCATTGGAACTGGCATGTCCACCTGAGGAAACATTTAAATTAGCTTGGTGAACCTGCACACGCAGAGACTTCACCTCTTCTTTGAGCTTTTTGTTGTGATTTTCAGCACGACTAGCTCGGTCCTACAAAAAGACACAATAAAAACAATTGTTAAAGCCGATTTAAACATAACATTAAACAGACCTCCCACAGTTTTAAACAAATTCGCTTTTATAGCTATCATTTTCAATTCAAATGAGAAAAAATAATGATTTGGAGAATATATGCTGGACTAATAAATAAGTATATATTAAACAAAAAATTACTGTAATTTTTAAGGTTTTAATTTCTAAACTCTAAAAATGTAGATTTTTTCGGCTCGCAATTCTGACTTTTCACATCAAATTGCATTGTTTACCAACAACCCCCCTCCCCCTTAAACAGAATAATATAAAAGGTGTCTTATATTTTATAAGGATAAATATACAGCTTTTATAGAGTAAATTCAATGCAAATGAGATAAATAGATGATTTAAACAATGTGAATTTATAAATTACAGATAATATTTTAAATAATACAATGTTATACATGGTATACAATTGTAGAAATTAAAACACATAAAACATTAATCATAACAACATAAACGATTCATAATTTAGGTATCAGAACAATATAGAGCAAATACAAATGTGAACAGTAAGGTTAATTTAATATAATATACTTATTAATAATAGATTTATAGAGTAAGTAAACTAACTATAGGAAATGATACTTAAAAAAAATTATTAAAAAATAAACCGTTACGTCTATAGATTTAACATTATTAGACTGCTGCTTACGGTAGCTTCCTTTAAATTTTGCTCGACTTGTTTTAACATACGTTCCATTGCAGTTGTCTCCTCGGCTTCACGATTCTCTTTATCACGAAGTCGTCGGTGCAAACGTTCTAACCTGGTAGGAAAAAGTGCGATATTGACCGATAAATTGTATTAGATCAAACGAGTAAGCTCTTTGAATATTGTGAATGAAATATTATATATACACTACTAAAATAGAAATGAGTTATATATACCTATATAAATTAAGTTTGAGAGTTTTTAAACTAAAAAACAGTTTCAAATTAATTTAAAATAATTTTAATATTAATAAAGGCATAATGTCACAAAGAAATAAGAGACAAATAGTCAAAGTACAAATAATAAACTTGAGAAGTACAAAGTTCAATGGGTAAGCAAACAGATGATAAAGTAACTTTGAAGTACAATAACAATGAAGTGAGCTACTTTGAAAAAAACAATATAAATATATTACTCACTGCATTTCTTTGTCTTGAAGTTCATTTTGACAAACTCTAAGATCTCTTTCCAATAACACCTTTTCCCGATGAATCTGAACAAATAAAAAGTAGTAAAATAAACTTATACTATATACCATTTATCAAAGGTGTAACAAAATTAATTGTTAACTGTAAGTTTTTATTCTTTATACCGTCCTATACTTTAAAAAGATTAAAAATCTTGTAAACTAACTCTGTCAATGTCGGAAGTATGAGAGGTCATAATTGAACTCTGTGGAAGATCTATTAGATGATCACCACCCATGTGACCATTCATTGGGGGGAGACTGACACCACTATCAGACAGAAAATCTGGAAGCACACGAGTACCATTTCGACCAGATATATGCGAGTCACTCTCCGCGGCAGCAGAGGCCTCTATAAGATCACCAGGATCATGTGGATGTCGATGGAATGTATTAGAAATTGGGGTCCCACCCCTACTGCTGTTGAGAGGCAGGGGGGCACTGGCACCACCATTGTGATCCAAACTGAGGGCGAAGTCGGGCAGTGGGTCGAAGTTGCTCGAAGTAGCCCCAGCCACACCACCCACAGCTCCTTCTGTTGCTGCGAAATGATCCTGGACAAAGTCTGGTAGATCGCCGTGTATCATAAGACAGTTGTCATCGCCTCTAACGCTTTGTACAGGACGAACTGTGTCTTGTTGAAGAAAACGTTTGAATGAATATGGGTTCGCTTGTCGGTCTGTGCTAGGTTCTGCAATATGAGTAAATTATATAATTTATGAATTGTTAATGTTTATGCTAATACATTAACAAATAATAATTGAATAATGCTAGCAGATGTAATATTAAGACTATCGTATTAATTGTGTACAAAAGAATAATCCGATATTTGAATCTATCGTATAGTAGACAATGAAAATATATTTTCGTAAACCAGACAGACACAATGTTTGAAAAATTGTTTGTACAAAAAGTATAACTTTGTGTTATAGTCTGAATGTTACACTACACATATCAGGGTTTGTACGAAATTAAAAAAAGTTCAGGATACAATGAGAAATTCCAGCACTTTCCTAGGTATCAAAAAATGTATATGCAAGGATTAAGTTGTTCTATTTAAACTAAAGAAATAAGCACAACATTTAAACCTAGAATGAATAATATAAGTGATTAAAAAATGCTCTAAGTGTATCTTAGTTACATAAATATGGAAAAAAATATATAATTTGAAAAATAAAATTGTTTCATATAGTTCTGGACCATCAAATTGAAATGAATTAACATTCTATATTCTAAAAATTTTGAAAAGTTCCATGTGATGAATACAAATTTCACTACAAGTATATACATATACACATATAACAGACAATAAATGTTCTGTAATTAATTTAGTTAAAGTTTCATAACCTTCTATGCCTAATAGTCTAATTTTTTTTAAATCATGGAAATGATTTTCTCAAAATGCAACTAAATATGACCTTTAATATACCTATATTTTAAAAAATTAAGCCAGATAAACCAGTATTACCAACGGATGAAATATATGCACAAACTGAATAAACTTTTCAAGGTTTTACTGTAAACAAGGTAGCTGTTGTAATGCCTATAAAGATGGCATAGCATGTCACTTGATGTCATAAAGTAGAATAATGTTATGCTCATCATCTGCTAATAGTATTTTTAATAAAAGAATAGGAAATCCAATTCTTCTATTGTAGGTATTGGAAATGATTAAAAGCTAGGGTTTATGAGTAGGTGTTTATTTGAAGTGAATTAAGCACATAATAAGTTGTTACAAAACTAACCAACTTATATACTCAGCTTAACCATTTGTGCCCAGGTGTACAGATTCAAAAGTTGCTTGCTAGAAATGGCTATGTAAAATCTCGAGTTGTGAAAATTCACAAAATTCAAATTCTCAATTTCTATTGGCTGTTGAATAATTCTCAAATTTATTGGGTTACTAAATAAACTATTAGCGCACACATTTATTTTTTAAAACATTCAAATTTGTCAAAGCAGACTGCAATATTTCTATAGATAAACTATAGAAAGTTGTTAAGGTTCGCCATCAGCTCAAATGCAAAATGAAGTAAAGAAAACAATAGTAGAAAAGAACTTTTCAGCTATTGTCTTCTTTACTTCATTTTACTAGAGAAAGTTATTTCATTTTGTACAACATTACATAATTACATTATATATATACTAAATATATATTCAATAATTTTAAGAAATGTGTGTATCAATTTGAAAGTATTTTTATAGATGAATTGTAAAAAAAGAATAAATTGAAAAAGTTGGGTCCTAGATGTCTACAATCTATTATTTCATTCTTCTCATAAATAATCTATATCCTTTCCAATTATTACATTCATATTATCAATACATTATTTAAATTTTAGTTAGATATTTTGTTTACAGTTTACATGTAACAATTTTTATTCCAAATAAAAGTCAATATTGAGAAATGAATA
>JAUZNC010019669.1:3344-68214 GCA_034780395.1 Vannuccia rotundouncinata
GTGACTATGATGATACTGAATGAAGGGGAGTGACTATGATGATACTGAATGAAGGGAGTGACTATGATGATACTGAAGGAAGGGGAGGGACTATGATGATACTGAATGAAGGGAAGACGTCCAAGAGAGGGTTAGGAAAATTATAGTCTGGAACTGACAGAAAGCTAATTGGGAAGCCTACCAATATCAGATCAGGAGAGAGTGCAGAAGAAGAAGCGTGGAGGAGTAAGATGTGACTAAGAAGGATAATCCTAGACGCAGCTAATTGAGACATGTGGGACGCAAGGTGTTTAGGACCAAGAGCAAAGATGAGAGATCAGAGAGGAGATCGAAAGAGAGACCGGAAGAGAGAAAGAGGAGAATAGGACGACAGCCTAACAGAACTTGAAAAGAAGATTGAATCTATGATAGTGGAAAGTACCAGAAAGAGATGAAGAGAAGAACTGGAGAAGGGTGCCGACTGTAAAAGATTGAGGCAAGTAATTTCACTTTTATCCAAATATTTAACTTTAACTTAATGCTTATTGTTTGTTTTATTAATAAACGCTCCTTTTTATTATAGTGGTTCCATTCAAAAAAACTTTATTTTTAAAATAAAAATCATTACCTTCTTTAAATTTTTTAATTCGTCTCATGATCTCGATTCCGAAGGGTCCTCTAATGAAGTCTTTCCATCTTTTAATTCCAAATTTATGACAACTTCAACAAACCATTTTTTAAACCAAACTACTGAGTCGTTATTGATGGTGTGCTTGTTTTAAGGCTCTCTTTGACATAATCTCTTGGAGGTCCATTATAATCATTTCTAATAGAATATTAAAATCAATTTTTTAATCGAAAGTTCGAATTGTCCATATGCTATATAGTAAATATAGTCATTAAAATTACTAAAATTCCTTACTGTAATGGAAAAAATCAAACTAAGTGTCCATCAGGTATCAATAAGTTTATTTAAACAAGTTTTACTAAACAATAAAATTCTCCACATTCATCCAATGTAGTACTATTAGCCAAGTGCATTTACATTAAGCCATATGAGTAAATGTACGTGACATTTTTTTTATTATTTTTGAGTTAGAAGTTAAATTTGATTTTTTTTATTTCGGCTGGGGAAGGTTGGGGGGGGGGGGGCTGAGTCAAGAGTTTATACTCATCCCATACTACTCAAGTTCTCGATCGTGATTGCACGGACATTCTTAACTATGTGAATAATAATAGATAATATATTAAATATATTAATTAGGTGCGTCCTTGCTTGTTGATTGTTATAACAATGATGAAAGAAAAATCCTCAATTATTTGGATTGATTAATATACACATTGTTTAGCTAAAAATTGTCTTTTGAACATTATTATTTATTTATATTATATTATTTATATTATTTATAATATAAACACAACAAAATAATGACATCTAATAAAGCGGAGTGTGAGAGAAACAAAATTGAAATATTCAGGTAATATAAAAACTCTGACTGTGTAATACTACCATAAATTTAAATAGAACCAAAAATAAAACTTAGTGATTGCTTAAGCGTTTAATTTAATTTTATAGTTTTAAAATAAGGACAATTGATACAAACTTTTTAAACCAATAAAATATATATATAAAACATATGAAAAAACTGTCTTAATTTATAAATCAATCTTATTATGAATATTATTATGATAGAATTTAAGAATATTAAAAGATGATTATAAAAATATAAAATCTGTTTTATTGCGTGCAAAAAGAATCAATTTCATAAAATAGTCAGTAAATTGAAGTGTTACAATATATTTGAGTATAACAATGATACAAATTTTAATATAATGTGGATCATAAAGTTAAAATTGTTAAAATATCTGAATGTTATATGCATTAAATGCACAATGTAACTATAATAAGACAATACAGCAAGAGTAAGATTCTATATAGACAATTTAATTATTTACAAAATGAATTTATCTGACCGAAAAATGAATAAACTGTAAAACCAAAATATAATTTTCAATATTATCTAAATTCATCCAGTGACCATAAAACCATTCTTATATTCTAAAACTTCTTTAAATTGATTGTATTTTATATTACTTTAATGTCGTACTTCTCGGACTATTTGAATTGAAAATTTTCTTGTCAAACATAATCTAGATCTTGCAAAAGGCACCGATGTAGAACTGACATTGGAATCGAGAAAAATTATTTAATTACTGAACAAAATACTCAAGTTCAATATTCATTATAAAATGATTCTTTTATATCATGCAATAATTTTTGTATTAGTTTACTGCACACAAGTAGTATGGTATGCGGAGTTTTAATTATATACCTAATAAAAGGTTTTTTTGTGTAAAATACCAGTTTAAAATTAAATGAAAATAAAGCATAATAAAAAGAATTTCATCTGTAAAGAGAAAAGAAAGGCCTTGTAAACTACATTTCAATCGTTTTCCAATGTTTTTGGATGTCGCTCAAGTTATGTCACCTGTTATGATTCTGCGATACATAGAAGCAAAAATTAGAATGAACAACTCGAAAAATTCACACACAGTAATTGTGCTTACGCCAATCCAAAGTCCCATAATTCAACCCACTTGAGCGACATAATCTGTGAAAGGAAGAATCAAAACTTGATTTTTTTTGTCACTTCAAATGAATTAACATATATATATTGATTAACATATATATCGTTTATAGACTTGTTGAGAAATTTTTCAATTCCTGGGTCCATCATGTAGCCTTTCTATTTGGCGATTAAAGAGCACTCTTTAGTTTTATAAAAAAATGTTGGAATATGAAATCCTTATTTCGAGAGGTCGGCCACATTGTGTATTGGTATTTGTAATTGTAAACTATACGATTACAATTGTCAATTTTGCAGTCATTTTTTAATATATTCTGTTTTATATATTCTGATTTTTGTTGATGACAAGTCGAATGGTTAGCTTGTAGAGATATTTCATATATAACCTCCTTGCTATAATCCTTTAGCTTAGTAGATCCATTGACTTCTCGTATCTTAGACAATATTATATTATCTATTTGAAAACAAAATGTTAAATTAGAGTTTTTTGGAGCCAATTCTATGGTTAATGCATTCGTCTGATCAAGACATTTGCATTGTTTTATTATTTGAAATTGATGTTCTAAAGTGTAACAGTCTGGTAACCTATACTTATAGCGTTTATAATCAATTTCTGCATGTAAAGAAAGATTTGAAGCCATTTCTTAATAAAATTCCCCCTCATTGCAAAGATCATTATCAGTTCTTAGATCTGTTACAATGTTCATTTTAAGTCCAATATTTAAAATTGATCCCGCTTGTGCTAAAAATCTGTCAGTTGAGAGGGAGGGTCTTGTTTTTGCGTCTTGTATGCTGTCCTCATATCCGTCTATTTCATCGTTCTGCAATAAATAATGAATTCATGCTGTTAGTGAAGACATTTATAATTCATACAAATGATTTAGTAGTATAAACCCAGTCAGTATAAAAAGGATAATAATATATTATTTCTTAAACAAGACTTCAAAGTATAGCTAATTTCGTAGTTGAACTTTTGTTTTACAATAAAAACGATAGAATTCTTTTGAACATCAATTTATTTTGTTCATAATTATTTCTTGTATATAGAATTTATAAGTAATACATTGCAAATGGAGTAAGTCTATTTTGTCGTTAATTCCTGAGATTCTTGGTTTTATGAAAAACTACATTTGAAATACATTTGGTAATCTAATGAAATATAATTTTAATCAGATTTTCTTTATTCGTATACATAAAGTTTTGCTCAAGCACCACTTAATGTGATTGCTGATCTGTAATTCTGTACCGGCCTTAGAAAAGTTAATTATTGAAATATTTAAATGCCAACATACAACATTTACAACGACCCAAAATATATAATAATTAAGCAGGTGATGTCTTAAACAGAAAAGAAAAGATGATTATTCGATTAAGTTCATGCCAACAAAACAAAGAAAAACTGTTTGGAAATTTACACAATCAAATTCCCACAGCTTTATAGAAGAGATGATGGTCCTTTTCGACGTTTCAACACCACATGTAATCACTTAATATGAAGCCATTTCATTTCAAAAAGGAACACTATAAAAGGAACACCTCAACAACGTGTATTAACCTTCTTTGGTTTTGTGAGAACATGAGACTATTATAGGTTTCTGATGACATCATTTATGTTGTGTACTGTGATCTCCATCGATGCATTCGAATAACACGAGCGTTATTGTCAATTATTGTTAATGACAGCCTATCCATTAGGTATTGATAAACTTGAACTGGTGAATATTGTCGAGACATAATTTCGGTACAACACATGATCGCTTTCTTTCTTGTAGAAAAAAGAAGAACATATGTTCAACACTGCAGAATCAACCTTACTATAAACGATAAGTCTCTGGAAACACAACAAATTTACAAATTTTGAAGGATTATACCACATTGACCTATAACAGAAAACGTTTCAATAACAGAAAAGTTTCTAGGTAATTTCTGGACTTGAATCCATGTGAGAATTCGTTTGCGATATAGTTAACGATCAGCATGACTTGGAAACTTCGTGATAAAAATAGTTTAGTGTTTTTTGAGATTGTAACGTTCATCAATATTTAACGATGCTTTTGTAACTACAGAGAGTGTTTTTAGGTTACTTTTATTGAAGGTATTATTTTCCATTCGTTTATGATCGTTTACAGATATGAAATATCTTTGTTTGGTATAGTCTAACAACCCTTGCACCTTGCAGCAATATTACTTACTTACCTAAATTGAAGAATATTAGTAACTAAAGTCATACTCATTACTAAACACTGTTAGCTAGAGAATTATTTATAAGATGTTTAAATCGTTTTGAGGACCGTTGAATGTTAAGTTTCGCTTTTAGCGTATTTGTTTACTATAGTTATATTTTAATCGTATTCTGGCTTTATTCTGCTTTAGATTCCCATAGAATATTTTTTCAGATTAATTATCAATATTTAAATAACAACAAAATAGCGCAGTTGGAATTTTACTCGAAAGAGTATTTTATTATTTTGTTTTATTTCAATTATATAATTGCATCTACATAAAAAATCATATTTGATTTAACATAATTGGATTGCAATATTTATACACATTACAGTCCACAATATACATATATAATTTATATAATATATACATATATGAATGCTACAGCCTATCCGATAGATTATTTCTAAATAAATTAATTATATATATAAATTCGATAGATTATTTCTTTAATAACCATAATATAAAATCGTTATAAATAAACTTACTATGTCCAATATTTTTGTATCAATTCGAATACTGTATTCAAAACTAGTTTAAGACCACCTCCAGCAGGTCCCTTTTGAGATGTAATTCTATTTTCAGGAGTAAGGCTCAAACAGAGAAATTTAGTTGGATGCATGTACGGGGTGAGGTTTCTGAAGTCACACTCAACACCGTTATATTCACAAAGCACGATGTGATCTTGAGGATTTTTGTACAGGTCATAGTAATCTAAAATCGATCTTATATGAGATGTATAGTGCAGATCCTTATTCAGTTGTGAGATTAGTTTCCAATAAGAGCTGTAAAACAAAATATTGCGATTATCCTCATTCTTAAATTTGTAATATTTAGCATCAGAAAATGGAAATGTTGGACAGATGGTTATGTCAGGAAATCAAAAGGCGTTGTTATCATAACTGTTAATTTGTGATTTTCGTTGTTGATTGTAACGTATAGTTTATAGTATAACGTATAGTTTGTAAGTTCTATAAAGTGCCAGGTAAAACCAACAAAAGTTGCAACAGTTATGAAACACCAAAGACATTTTCTGAATCCGTGAGATGATTGAATTCTTCCAAAACCATGGGCAGAAGTTTCGGCTGAAAATTTAGAAATCACATTCCTTGTCAACATTTTGTTGAACTGGGAAACGATGTAATCTATACACATTATATAAACTCTATCTAAAAGAAAAATGTTATTAATTCAATTTCCTGTTAATTGTAAAATAATTATAACATTAACAGATGAATTATCAATGTCACTATATCTGAATATATATATATATATATACGGATAATTTTTTGATCATCAGTATATAAACTAAAACTTATTGAACAAATAATTAATTATTACATATTTGACAGTACCAAACATTTATTATTACTACTTCTTTTACAACATTAGCTTAACTTCCTGTTTCAAATTAATTTTTAAATTTAATTATATTTATGAAACATAATATATCTATACCGCCTTTATACCTACTAGATATACATAGTTATACCATATACAAAAGATTAATTACATACTGTGTAATATATACAGTACTTATTTTAAACAATTTTTTGTATACACATGTGTACAGAATAAAATTTGTATAATTATTCTGAATGCATTGAAAGAAAGTGATAAAAGGAAGTATCTAACTAATGTCATCAATTAAGTTTAACTATATAATTGATTGGCATTGGAGTTTATAATAATGAATTTTAAAATGTTGATTTCACGTTTTATTATAAAAGGGTTTTGTAAACAGAAACAATTTTTAAAATTCTCCGATGCTAGTATGGTATATACATATTATATTCTCACAATAACTTTCATGATAACATTTAAATTCGGAATGCTACATAGCTTTCTCAGGAGAAATATATAAACATTTGAAATCACTATAATGGGTTTTACCATCAAGGGAATTATATCCGAGGCATTTACGCTAAACCAAAAAAGGTTTTACATGTATAAACTATATAAATGGTATATTATATATATATACATAGATATAGATATAGACAATATAAACAAATTTGTCGTTGAAATTGTGAAATATTTTAAATAATTTAATTTCCAAGAAGCATGGCAAAACCTAAATTTCTGTTATTATGGATGCTAAAATCAGTAATTTTTAATAAAATAATTTTTACAATTTTTTGTAATAATAATATTTTTAAACATAATTATGTACTCTGATATTAAATTTCTTATAACTCTTCTGCATTTATATAGACATTGTTATTAGTTCTGTGTCATTAATTTTTTATGTGTTATTGAATTTGATATTACAATATATTACTTTCAGTAGTAAAGTAATTTAGTATATTTCTTTATGTACTGGGTTAATTATGGGAGGATAACGGGAGATATGACTGGAGAGATGACGGGATATACCAGTCAGCAATATTTCACGATCTGACGCGTAAATGACGGGAGAGTTGAAGGGATATAAAGATATAAATGATGGGATTATCATCGGAAATATTGCGTCATCTCTGCTCACTTCTAATATAATATAATATATAATATCAACTCAAAATATTTTAATATAATAATGATTATAATAATGAATCCCGTCACTTTTTTTTACTGTTTACTTATAACTCATATCTTCTGCATTTATATGGACATAGTTATTAGCGTAGAGTATGATTCTCCATAATATAATAAATATGATATCCAATCGATGCACATGTATTTTTTATAGAAAATCAATTTTTACTCTCATAATTCAAGTTTGCTACTTTTCATTACTCCTAAGATCGATAAAAGAATACTTTTAAATTTTATATGTGATAAAAATATGCGCTCCTCGATTTTGGAATTAGTTCTGCATATGACAAACGATTCTAAAGGACATATAAGAATATTTTTATTTTTTAATTGAAATAGTTCGTTCACCCCCAACTCAATATAATCAATTAAAAAATATATGTTTAATCAAACATTGTCTAAAATATAATATGATATATTTAACACAGCGAATTAAGTATATATATGTTTTGCTTTCTATCGATTCCTATATAATACATTTTCAAATAGAGCCCAAAAATGAAGTTCATTTGATTTTATTCACATTGCTAAATTTAAAGACTTATTTACAGATATATATATTACCTTTTATAAGAAGCATGTACTGTTATAGTTATTTTTTGATAATATATATTTGTTTTAGTGTTTTTATTTGAGTATTGTTTATACAAAATAAAAATGGTTTATTACCTGGCTTAGACACGTATGCTTAGACACGTAGGAATAAGTTAACTGTTATAGGCTAATATCCGTCTAATATCACAACTTAGACAATATATGGTTCACATACATGCAAATCGAACTTTGTTGATGAAAAAAGTAGACAGGGTGCATCTAAACAGAATACTAATTAATTTGAATTCATTCCTCGTGTATATGTAAGAGAGAAGATGCATCCGGGCAGGGGGTGCTGGGTCCCTCTTCTTGCCCTTTTGCAGGAGGGAGGGAGGGGCTGGGATATTTTTCATTCCCCCCCAAATATTGAAAGTACAACATTTTATGCGCATAATTATTATAGAATTTGAGATAATATAAGTAAAATAGTGAAAAGCATTTACTTTCCAGAGTGTATAAATATATAAATAAAATATTGGAGTATATTTGTTGGGTGGTACGTTTTTCATGTTATTTTATAGATAGTCTTTTGGAAATCGTTAAAGTGCCCTATGTAAATCGAGCCCCCCCCTCACCCCCCACCAAACACTCAAAACGCTCCGACGTGCCTGGCATCAGACGTGACTGTCAACGTTAATATAGAAACTACGAAACATACCGTTTGCAGGTAATATAACAATGAAGACGTTTTATTCGGCTGTGTAAGTTAGTCAATAGATAATGCTTGCTGGCACTTACATTTCTTTAAATATGATTGTCCGAAGTAAAATTTAAATTTTACTGCGGCCTGGAACACCCCTTCAACTGGAATTCCTAATAAAGTTTCACATAGACAATTCCTACGTTGTCCACAAATTATAAAGCGGCCGATTGTTAATTACTTTTTACATTGATGTGTCCCCACAATTAATTAAGGTAAGTTGACACATTTATGAGTCCCCAGAAATTGTTATGTGTTATCTGACACAAACAATTTCATTTCTGGGGGCACATTTAAATGTGTCAGAAGACACATGTTTTGTGTCATGAGGAAGATTTTTGTGTCAAATGACACATAAAATTCTGTCAGTGTAATAACCTTTTGAGAAGAGGTATTTAAGATTTTACCCAGTAGCCATTTGTGTCCGCCGGTTATGCCAGTTTAATGATTTTCAGACAATAGATGATCTTATTTATTACGTGACCCTTTATTTAAAATATTTAAATTATTTAAAGGGCTTTTCAAAAATCAAAATTTTGAATTCATTTAAATATATTTGTAGTTTTTTGTATTCTAGATATGTTGATTGACAGTTCGTCTTAGGTCAGTACAACTTGTTAGTCTTTCTTTGTATGACAAATAAAACTGAAATTGCAATCTGAGTCATAATACATTTCATTAATTGTAGACGGATTTTTTTAACAATTTTGATTTAGTATAAATTTTCGAAAAGGGATCAGATCAAATTTAAAAAAAACTTTTTTATTTCAAAAATGGACCAATGTTAAATCTTTAATTTAGTTATATATGCCCATTTTTAATCCATTTATAAATAAACACACATATCCTTTTAAAGCAAATAACGTCTGCTCTAAAAAATTAGCAAAATCTCAGACATAATTTGCATTAAGAATAATATTTACACTTCTATAGGTTTCTTTATCTGTTAACGGAGAAGCTATAATTTTATCAATATTTATGTATGGTGTTTGTCGTTCATCGATTCTCATTGCAACCGTTTTTATTTGATAAGTGGATCAAATTAAGTGGAGTAAAACTCACTCATAATATTGAATTAGATAAATACGAAACACACTTCCGAGAAACATTCAGTCAATGTTAATATGAAAATCTATGAAAATCTTTTCAAATGGATTCAACTGTGCCCCGTATACAAGTTTATCATTGAGAGAAATGAATCTTGTCTATCTTATAGTCCTTCATTGATTTTATTATTGCCAGTTGTCTATATTTACTTTAAAACACACAAATAAACAATGTTTTGTTAAATTCTGAAACAGATTTATAGAATTTATAGAAACAGCTGCAATCTCAGTATTTATCAAAAGGATGTTCTCTTCTTGATCAAATATGTTTTTCACTGTTTCATACGAATGAATTATAAAATTTGATTCAGAAACTGTAAGATTTGTATTGGAAGAAATGATTATTAACATTATAATTCGAAAAAAAGAAATGATTGTATGCTAAATAATATTTCGACGATAAATAATATTTCGACATTTGTGCTTATCAAAAAATTCCTAGTCGGGCAATCTTTTAAGGGTAAGGGTGACGATTTTAATCTGGCCTCATCTTATCCCTCTTCCTTCTTATACGTCTTCTTCTTTGACTCCAATTGTCATTCCCACGTGCTCTCATTATTCATTGCTCAACCCTTCAGCCTATTCGCTTGAGAGAGAAGATTTCCTGGACGGGAAAATCTCCGAAACGCTCTTGGTGACACAGCTCTGTGGACTCGTCAAGTCATGGTACATGTGTCACTTGATGACAACTTCTCAAGTTCCAATTTCAGTTAGAAGTAGACAGCGACTTCTCCAATATACATAAAATTCAGATTTGTTCATTATCTTTTATTCGAATTGAAAGTCAACCATCAAATGTATTGACCAATAGTAGACGCAAAATTCAAAAAAATATTTTTTTTAATGACATATTTTAAAAATGATTTGTTTACACATCCGTCAGAGAATCCAATAAATGGAATTTTATGACAGTTTAATGGATAAACTCACATTGGTTAATTATTGCAATATAATTAATCCTTTTAAAATTCATTTCAAGGTAAATATCCTTGTCAAATGTATTTCATATCAAATTATTATAACTTGTGGTTAATTCAATTAGTTTGTGAGTGGATAATTTTTCTAATGTTGCCGATCAAATTCATATAGAATATTTACATCCTTCTATGAAAAATCCATTTCAGAAAAATAAATTCAGACTCTTTTATTGGTCAGAAACAAAATACATAAATGAAAAACTTTTCGTGATGTTATCCTCATTTTAATCCTGAAAGATTTCGCCAACTTGTTATTCCATCTATACTAAACCATGGAAAATATTCAATTCGAAGAAATCCTTTTAGATTTAATTCAAACCGATGATTTAGATAAATTAATTTCCACATTAAATGATTTGAATATATCCGCTGCTGACTTTTTGAAGACTCCAATTATAAGTGAAAACAATGTATGTGAATTGTTTAGAGTATACGAGTCCAAAGGTAAATTGCAGGATATTGAATTGTTACAACCAGTTCGATATCCTCTTCAAATGTCAGTGTTGCTAGCCTCCTGGAATATATTCAGTTGGCTTTGGAATCATGGAAAGTTTATTCAAGCGAATAAAAATGTTTTATTTTGGATCATCCATGCAACTGTACAAAACTGGAAACCTCAGATTGAATACATCGCTTTCTTGGAGTCTGTCCAAAATAACTTTCAAGAAAGGGATCTTGAGGATTTACTTTCCGCGCTAGATTCCAACGGTCTGCTACCAATTGAGAAAGCCTTGCTTGAAGGATTGAACAACATATTTGATGTTCTCGTGAATATGCATCCATATCTCAAGGAAAGAACTAAACTCGGACATCTTCACAAATTGACATATAATATAAATCAGTATTGTCCAGAACGAACGGATGGAAATTCAAGAATCTGGATTTCACCATTGCGGTATATTTGCTATCTTACCTGCGAATTGTCTGCCGAAAGTTTACAATACAACGTTTTATATAATTGGGGATTGGATCTTTTTAAAAAGTACCGAAAGTGGATCATGCTAAAGCGATTCGTCAATATAATTTTAGTTTTGGGTTACTTATTTATAATAACGCCAGAGATTGTTAGTGATTTACAAATTAAATTGTTTAACCACTATCAAGAATGTACTGAAAGGAATTCGTCTTGTGAAGATATTATGCCACACCTGTTGCCAAATTGTGTCAATTCATATTTCAATAATTACATCTACGCTTGGAAAGGTTTGCATCCACTGACACTTTTGATTCTGTCATTATTTTTTATTTTCCAGACATTGAATTTTACAATAAATATTTATACTTCATATAAATTAATTGTCGTTAAGAAATGTAAAAATAGTCATATGAATTTCAAATTTTCTTTTAGGATATGCTCTGATGTTTGGAATTTGTTCTGCATATTAATTATTTTATTAATCCGAATTACCTTACTCACGAGAGACCTCACTGAAGTGGAAACGAAATATCTATTTCAAGCAATCACATATTTACTTTTATTCATATCTGTGAATTTGATATTTAGTGTTACGTCCCAGTTCGAAATGGTTTCTCATGTTGGTGTATATATTATAACTGTGGTGAATGCCTATGCGATTATGGTCACCTTGACAATAATCTATATTCTAACGCTGTTACTGTTTGGTATATGCTTAACATATTTGCTCCCCTGTCATACTAAAACAAATTTGATAGATGGAACATATTTGACTTTCCGAATGATTTTTGGAATGACCGATTTCACATATGACGTCGGTCGATGGATCATGCCCTTTCATATGTTGGTCACACAAGGCATTGCTGTTTTTATTATTAACATTATTGTTAGTTTAATGACTTACTCCGTCTCACACATTCTAAAAAATCCTGAAGTTTATCATTTCCAAGCCATGTTGACCTATGCGTTAGAGATTGAGACAATTCACGGACTGGCATGTCAAGTTGGTTTGATCACCGGTAAACAGGAGACAAAATCCGTGGTGATCCTTCGACCATGATCCGACGATCCTTCATTTCATTATTTTTGTATAATATAATATCCCTGTACCATACCATAGTGATAGTATCATTTTGTGTGTTTATAATGATGAACAAAAGGATTCTTTTTTTGGTTTGGTTTTTCTTGAAATTGAATTTACTACAAACCTTCGGCTTTCACTCTAATTCTATACATGAGTATTAAATCTAACATATTCTAATTTTATAAAAACATAATACTCATTTAATAAGAATTTTGATTTTTCAAAAAATTATAATCTTTATTACTGGCTAACCATTTTTTCTATTTTTCTAATTTATTTTTAACACTTGATTGAGTATATACATAAAATAATAAAAATATTGGTTCGCCCGTAAATATGTACAAAAAATTCAACAGTTACCAAATAAATCATATATATATATGTATATATTATCAACTCTCATAGATAATTTCAAATTGTTCAGAACTTCTTTCAATCCGGCCTCGGCGACAATTGGGGCCCCATTATATCTGTAGAAGAAGTAAGAACTGCTCTCAAGAACCTTGACGAAAAAAAAGGTCACTGGACCTGACAACACTCCTGCGAAATAATCCATATTAGCGCTGATGCACTTTCCACACCGTTAGCTCACATATTCCATCTGATAATTATATTTCTGCAAATGTCATACTATTAGAAGTTCTCTTTAATCATACATATTCCAAAAAGCAAAAAACATCTATCAATGATCTCAGACCAATCCCACTCTTAAGAATTTGACCTTTAGTTTTCGAAAAACACCTTTTCTCGAAAATAAGCAAACTTATGTACGCCAACTACCGTCTTCACCAGTATGAGGGTTTAAGCCCTACTCAAACTCGACATCCGCGTTAATCCATGTCTACAAAAATCTTACTAAATTTATGTACGACCGAGGTATTGCTGTAACGTCTCTTATTGCATTCTTCTTCAGCAAAGCTTTTGATTCTATTCTTCTTGACGAACTCATCAAATCTCTTTTACAAACAAATCTATCAAATGGGCTTATTCTTTTGTTTAAAATCTACCTAAGTAACCGCACCCAATCATTCAAAATTGTGGATACTTGTGTGAACCCATCAGTGTAACATCGGGCGTGCCCAAAGGCGGTGTACTATCTCCCGCTCTGTTTTGTGTATTACAACAACTACAGTAACTACAACCATCATCAAGTACGCGGATGACACAACCGCCGTTACACCCCACCCTGTTCATGCAAATATTGAAAGTATAATATCCACTATTGACTCAGAGAGCAAAGAACTTGGCATAACTCTAAACAGAACTAAAACTCAAATTATGTGTATTGCTCGGAACAAGAGAACTTTTGCAAATAACCTCACATACAGCGACAACATCAAACTACTCTGAATTATATTAGCTAAAATTAGACTCATATATCTGCTACCATAAAAGCTGCATCTAAAAAACTGTACCACTTTGACGACATAAAAACAACATTGATAAACCAGCACTACTAAAAATTGATATCTGTAACATTCGTCAAATTATAGAATATGACTAGTCTTTCTTCATTGGCGTAAACCAACAAGAATCTGAAATCTTTGAAAAATTCCAGAGAAGAATTATCTGGATGACATACTACCCAGAAAACATTCGTCCCTTGCATCAAGGATATCTTTTCTCGCTAAAATATCTATATCTCTAAGCTCACAAAAACAACGCACACGCTGTCCTCCACTCATTCCAAACATCCTATACCTACATCCAAACAATTCTTACAACCACCTTCATCTTCCGCAATTACAGAACTCTTTCGTCAAGAGACAACTATCCTTATTAATGCTTCTCTCAAATTGCATTTTCTCTTTTATTTTATTTTATTTTATTTTATTAGTTTAGTTTTTTCTCTTTGCTTAAATGTTCTGCTGTATTAGTATTATGCCATTTCAGTCTACGATTGTAAAAATATTATTCTGCCAGATTCAACAACTTGCAATATCGACGGTCTGTTCTTTTCATTCAAACTAAACATTATATTTTTTGACAGTTATTCTTGGAAATACGACATAGATAATTGATAGTCGCCTCAGCTCAGTTGCAGTCTCAGTAAAAGGTATAAGCTTAAGATATAGGTACCATTAACTCCAATCCATTCGTAGTCACGAGTTCAATTGAGAAGCTTTGAGAAACATTCCTCTTTATGCAGGAATATTGAAACGCATCCAAACCTTACTGGAAAATAAATTGTTCCAAACAGAAATTTAGGAACGCAATACTGAGAATATTAGGATCATATATTTAGTGATGAACTACAATGACGAATATGACGATCAAATTCGTGCATTTTCTATAAACCTTTTTGTTCTCATAATATATTATAGAAAGCATAAAACTTTTATCATTGAAAACCTAAATTTGTATTGAATTAGTTTATAAAATAACCGTTTGAAAAGTTTTAGTTATAATTTTATATACTATTTTTCCTTGTAAGGGGTTAAGAAAAAACACATCCTGTATTCGCTGAATTTGTAAGTTTAAATTTTAGATTTTTCAAAAATGTAATCAATTAGCATATCTAGTTGAAATTTTACAGGATATCAAGCATTCAGTGTATAAATCCGTTTTGTAAATATCCATTTATAAGTATTGGTCAACACGCTTCATTTCTTTTTATCATAACAATGTAAAAGAAAAAAAAAATTATAAAATATATTAAATTTTAAAAATTTTTTCGTGTTGACCTATACATTAAAAAATAAAGTTCACCCAATGAATATTTAGTTAATTTTAGAGGAAGTCTCAGTAACGAAATATTGCATTGTAATTATGAAACAAAATCTTCTTTTCTAATTTTCTCAGATTTTGTTTTAATTTTAATTTTTAATAACTTGAAGTTAATTTTTATTAAAAGAATATTTCATTAATGCTATTTAATTTAATTCTTATGGTCTAAACGATTTTAGTTTTTAAATTAGGAATCATGAAAAAACTTAACAAAAATATCATTACATTTATTTCGCTTCTAAATATTCAATATTTTTATATGTAATAGAATCATAATTTTATTAAAAAAAATTAAATTTAGAAAATTCATAGATATTTTCTTTCCTATTGACACGTGTCATTTTTTTACGGAATTTAAACCTATTTGGAATTATTTATTACGTTTATTTTCTACTCTACTCGATTCTATTTTTGAGTAATTAATAAATGTAAGTGTAATAATTTTACAGTAACAATGTAATCTATTTGTTAATCTAACCACACAATGAAGTTAAAATAGATTCAAACCACAAAATATACTGTCACTAATGTTGGTATGCAAAAAATCTAAATCTAATTAAAATCTGAAATATGTGTTAAAATAAGTTGTGAATCTATACTAATAAATATTGCTACAAATAGTTGAAATTTTTAGCCACACTTTTATAGGTATTTCAATCAATTATATAAAACATTGTAACGTGATCCACACATTAGCAGCAGTTTTTGTTAGGTAGGTGGTAGTTGGGACAAGCCCGCGGGTGCGAGGATCACAATTATTGGAAATAAATTGGATCCTGTGAGACAATTTCGTTGGATTGATCGGCATCCAAATCTGAGACAATTCCGTCATCCGAAGCTGCGACTTCATTTTTTGAAATGCTAAAAGATGAGAACATGTTAAAGAAACTTAAAAACAATAGTTTTAGAATATGGAAAAAATTTGCATTATATTAAATAGCTAAAACACACATATAACAAAACTTGTTATCCATTTTAAATAACGATTAATTTGAAACATATTTGTTTGTAATTATAGCTTTTAAAATTAGTGAATATCTATAACAAAAAATATTTGCAACTTTTTAATAACATTTCTAAAATAATAATGTGCAACACACTACACTCACTTATAAATATAGCTGATCACAATTGACAATCCTATTATTAGCGGCACAATCAACAGAATAAAAGCTAAATAAACAAGATTATTGTCAGTAGGGGTTGAAGTTTCTGACGAAGAAGCATTGATTGACGTTGGTGGGCATTCGTCCAGCAGAACAATATCAACATATAAATGTTTAGCAAACTGGCCAGCTGAACTTTTAGCGGACATCCTCAATGTAAGGTTACTGTAGTTGGAATTCAATGGAAGGTCCACTTGAACAGGGACACGATGCCAGTGGTAGCTAACAATGGAAAAGTAGACAATTGCAGAATTAAGATCTCATAAATTTGCATATGAAATAATAATCTTAATTAAATGTATTTATAATGTTTGGCAGGGTCAATAATATATGAAAGTTACTAAAAGGTCATTCATATTAATTGTTGGTTTTTATATACTGTATATGTATATTTATATATTTATATATGTATGTCAACTAAATAGTATTAAAAGATTTATACCCAAATATATTTTAACGAATTTATAACGTAAATGCAGTTTTATTAAGATTCAACAACAAAAAACTAAAAAATTCTGTTAAATCTTTGGGTAAAAAATTATCAAACAATTTATTACATATCATTATTATAAAAATATCAAAAACATTTTACTATTTTTCACCTTTGAACAGAATTGGATAAACTGCTGGTGTTCGCGATAAAATCGGGCACCGCGTGTACTTGTGAGCTATTTCCTGTTATCAGTGGTGCTTCTCCAACAGCAAGCATATCAACTTGGAACGTTACATTCTCCTGAGGTTCAAGCATGAAGGCATAGAGGTCCAATTGAACCGGGTTATAGCATTCCTTGGTCGCAGGTATTTGTTCATAGGTGGAAATCTTCAGAATCGAAAATATTGAAGAAATTAATTAATTCATTTATAAAGAAGAAACAACATTTTTTAAGATTAAAAAATGATTAATGAAACCTATTTGAAATTCAACATTTATCATAGTTGCATTTTAAAATGGTAATATTAACAAAGATTAAATATGAACTCGTTAATTATATACAAAAAATTTTCTGTGAGTGTTGAAAGGGAACTAAATAATATTCGAAAGAATACTTCAGCTTGTCGGTATGTTGTCAACTCCTTCGACGATATCACTTCCAAGCCTCGGGCCAAGAGTAGGTCCAGGATATTGATGGATGTTTCTAGATGAACCGTGAGGATAAATGTTGACTCGGTTGACTCAATGGGTGGCGGGGGGTTGTCTTTCATCACAATCTGAAATTTAATAAAACACGGAATAAGTAAAACAAGAATTTCTTAGTGTTAAATTTTATTTTAAACTATACAAAATATTTAGAGCTAGAAGGTGGGCCTCTTAACGCCCATCAATGGTTGAAGCAAATATATAATAAAATAATTTGAGGAGGCTACTATTTTATGTGAAGGAAATTAGTGCACTCTGTTAATCCATGAAACCAACCTTTATATAGTCCACACCAACAGCCCCAGGCAGAGGTCGATAAACTAAAACTCCAGTTTTCTCATCGATACTAACACTGCCTTTACTTGGAGAAGGAGTTCCAATTCCCCAATTGATCGGATCCGCATCTTTGTCCTCACTTGCAAGCTGAATAACCGCGACTATATTGTGCTCGGTGGTCGGGATATTCAGTTCCGTTTTCGTAAGCAGTTTTGGAGGTCGGTTGCCGAACTTCTTGTTGATAGATGCCAGAGCAAATTGAGTTTCGTATTTAAAATATAATTGTGGGGATATTTGCTTGTTCCAATTGGAAGCGCCCTAAAATTATTTAACAGAAAGTTCAATTGGAGGAATGTTTAAGTAAACATATAAATAGATTTATATCAGTTTATGGTTTATCAATAAAAATGGTTGATTAAAGTTAATTAAAATATTGAATTCAATAGTTTAAATTTAAGCATTTGAATACTTGAATATGCACTTGGCATAAAAAATATCTCACAAATTGAGTCCGACAAACGTTAGTCATCAATTTAGACCCAGATGCTGACGGCAATTGTGCTCCATTGCAAGTGTCATAGGCCGAATTCCATGTCTTTGTTTCTGAAATTTGAGTAAGTACATTTTTGTAAATAAATAAAAAGAAATTAATTATTTTACCCTTCAGAGATATTACCTGTCAAAAATATTCAACTAAAAAGTCAAGTAAAGCAAATTAATATAATTCGAATCCCTATTCTAACCTGTATTCCAGTAGAGGAGCATGAAAATTTGATCAACAGAAGACGGAACTAGGTTTAAGGTGAACTCCACTGTCAGAGGGTAGGAGAGGCCCACTTCTTGAGATACCGGGGAGATGAAAAACGTATGTCCAATAAATGAGATATTTCTGGAATTGAATTTTAGACAATTTTATTGAATATAAAGCATTACAATTTTTATTTTATTGAAACAGTTCAATCCAATTCAAGCGAACGAAACGTGCAAATAAACTGGACATGAAGAAATTCTCACCGGTTCACCAGAAGACGAGAGAGTTTATCTTTTGTTAAAGCAGGATTTACTATATAAGGAGAGTAGGTATTGACCCCATCTGAGGCGTAATTTCCGGGATCTTGAGGGGTCCCGTAGAGAAGCGACACTCCTGGTTGTTCAGCTGATATTGAACGAAATGTAAAGAATATTAAGAATTAATAGTTTTATAAACCACAAATTGCAAAATTGTGTCACTCACCATCATTAATCGTCAGAGTTACGGAGTACTCATCAACACTTCTCTTTTTTCGCCTAGTTTTGAGGGCCGGTGTAAATGGGACCGTAGACTGGGGGGCTGTCATAATCTGGCTCTCCTCAGACATAATTAAAACCGCATCTGTTGGTTTCTCGACACATTTGATCGCTTCATTGCATAGTCGGACATGGTAGTTAAGATGCCTGTGGAATATATGTTCCGATGAGAAGATTTGTAATTATATTTCGTTAATAAAATTTAGAAGGAGCCAATTTAGCAGTTGATTTATTTAATTAATTTCAATTTGTCTCCGTATAGAATACAAGGAACTTACTTCCCGGGCTCCAAATATATTGGCTTGCTTTTCTCAGCGGATGGATCTTCATAAGTCTTATTTGAACTGACACCTGTGATAATATCGGAAGTATTCACAACTTGGTCGTTCCAATTAACGTTTCCATTGGTGATGACCATCGAGTTAATTTTCCTATTGTGACTTACATTACGTGGGACTTCGATACAATTGACGATATTTCCATCCAAGTCTTTTTGGCTACCAACACACACCTCTAGACGTAGAAATGATTTATTGGGTTAACTCTTCATTTATGCGATAAAAAACATTTATTTAGATTTAATTTTCATGAACACTTTTTAGTTAAATATTTTGAATTCTTATTTAACTTATTTCTATTTCGGATGTGCTCATAACACTGTTGGATAAATAAAACAAAACAGCTTTTTCTGTTCAAACTCAAACAAATTATTTAACACCATTATTTCAAATTAATTCGAACATTCAATCATAAGAAAAATTTGCTTCCATTTAACAAACAAACGTATTACTTTTCCATGAAGGCAAATATTAAATGAAATAATCTCATACCGACTAAAGCAACGGATCTGTCTTCTGGTTCGCTCCATTCAACATTGATTGCCGTGGCATTTGTCGTTGTTCTAACTTTCGAAGCCAGAATTCCCTTTGGTAAGTCTTGAGTATTTTGAAGTGTTACAGTAAGGTTACCAATGGAAGGGGGTTCAGATAAAACGGTTACTCCTGAAAGAACAAATAAAAAAAAGTGTTCAAATGTCGATTATGACGTTAAAAATATTGACTAACATTTTTAAAAAGAAGGTTTTTAAAAACTGATTATATTTGTTGGTTAATAAAGTGTTTAATTTTGGAGAAACAGAACTAAAACATCTATATATATATTTCTTAAATAATTATTATTTTCAGGAAAAAAAACTATTTTTTACAACTACTCGATTAAAATGTTATAAGTAGGCACGCATATACAAATAAGTATGAGACAAAGTTTTGAAATATTATTAATTTCTTTTATTCAGTAACAATGTAAAAATCAAATTGTTCTATTAAAAATAATAACGTCAAAGAATTACTACAAATTATAATGTTAATTGATATTAACGAAATTTATTAATATTTTAGTCAATTTTAATCTCACCATCAGTATCCATAAACTCTCTTTGTAATCCAGCGAAATTGAGAACAGCAATGGTGGCATAATATGTGGATTTGTGTTTGAGGCGAAGACCCCCTCGTTGCACAGTGGTCTCATTAATATCGACAAAGTCCATGACATCTGTAAAACCCGGCTGGGATCCTATAGCCCATCTGTACGCCTGGAACATAAGTTAACAATAATGCAACCAACAATACACATATTTGACCAGGTAAAATATTTAGTGTAATAAATTAACAAATGTAAATTATAGTTTAACATTTTCCCAACGTGCTGTTGGGTTGATTCCTAAAAAGTCATCGACAAATTATCATAAGAAAAATAATTCAATTTCAAGGTTCTTACAAGAATTCCAGATTCAGGATCAAAAATTGAAAATTGTAACTTAATCGTCGTGTTGGAGGATTGAACCTTGGAGGCTGTGAACGCACTTTTACTAGCCACATCAAAATAGCTCCAAGGAGCCTCCATGTTCATCACGGGATAGGTGAAATCGACGCTGATTGGATCGGAGCGACTTTCAATTGTGTAACCACCATCTGTTACTGCTTTCACTGGAGAACACCATTTTTATATTATATCAATAACACTTAGAATTATACATAAGTAAGTAATAAAGAACGGATTCCAAAATGCATTCGTTTTAAAATGTTTTATAAATTTTATGAGCATTTAAAAAACTTTTTTTTTCTATTTTTTTGGCATGTTCTACAAAGAATTATATTTTTTATTCTATATTTTAATGATCAAAACTACATTTTCAGTATCCCTTATTATATGAAAACATAAATGTCAAGTTATTTACCGTGAATATAAAGGCGTGTGTCGTTTGTTGCTACAGATGAATATGTTGTGAAGTTTACTTGGGAAAAACTATTCTGCAGCAGCTTTAAATTCTCTTTTTGGCAGCTTGAGTCGCAGAATAGTCTAGAGCAGGCAGAATCACAGGGCACACATGGTCGAACGATCTAAAGCATGTTACAATATACAGTTTGAAAAAGTTCTATATTGTACGAAATATTTTCATCCAATAAATACACTTGTGTAATATTCTTGTACCTGTATATTGTTAAGTTTTATTGATAATGTTTATATTACTAAAAATTAAGCTATAAAAATGATTTTACAATATTTAAATTTAACACATTTGAATTGAATGTTATTCGTAAATATATCCATTAATGTTATGTTTAATTTTCAGTATAGAATTTCCGAATAGCTTATAGATAAAAACACATGATTATTTCACAATTCGCTTCTTTGAATGTAAATTTATTTTTATTTATATTTTGGTCAATGAAAATATCTAAATCCTCAAAAGATGAACAATACCTTCGTCCAATTGACGATATCAAAGTCTGATAAATTGTTTCCAAAAGTTCGGAGTTTTGCATAGTAAGTGATTGGTGCAGCTCGCTTCCATTGAAATGGTTTGGCATACTGGAGAGGTTTTTTGTTATTTATTGGTAGGCTGAAAAGTTTAGTGTATAATGTATAATTTAGTGTTTAATATATAAATCGCATATTCGCCAGGAAATCTGTCATCATACCTGAAATCTTGAATAGATGCAGTTGTTTTGTATGGACTAAACTGGTTTCCAACGGGAGGAAGATGTTCCGGTTTGTTCCAAATGTGGAATGTAAAACGACAATCGGATGAAAAGGTGGGAATGTCTGAAACAATTATGAGCAATTATTTCGGAATTCTTAATAAAATATTAATTTCTTTGTTTGGACAATTTCTTTAACCTTTAAAAATATAAATTTACGTAAAAATAAAATAAATGTAAATGTGTATTATTATTATAAAATTAGATTATAGCGTGCTTCGATGAAAGCATCTGATAAAAAATCTTTAAACGAATGGACAAGTTTTTACAATTTTAGATTTTGCACCTGTAAACATCTGAATAAGAAGATTACTGTCCAGTTCCACACGGATCGTCCAGCTGCCGAGAACGTCTTTGTTGATATGAAAGGAGTAGTTGTGGAATGAGACAGACGGATCGAGATTATCCAGAAGGACATCATCATATTTGGTTAGGGTTGTATTTGACCGGCACCAGAGGCGAAGAATCCATGAATCGTCTATAAAAACATGTGTAATGAAAACTTTAATGAAACCTGTGATTAATACTCTAACTTTGAATTAAATAAGAGTGTGAAATTTTATTAATAAATATATAAATATTTAAAAGTGTATTTATTATTTAATTATTATTTTCACATCAAACAATCAAAACGAATTATTCATTTAAATGTGTTTTATAAAACAACAGTGTTCCTAAATCTATAAACATTATTATTAGTTACAATAACAACTCACTTTTAAATATATTAACTCCACAGCTGGTAAAAATAACTGAATCTGCATTTGGATTTAAATCTTGAGGAAGTTGAGGCGACGTATCCCAATTAACTATCTTCCACTGTGTTTCGATTGTATTTTGCGATCCAGTTGTGGTGGTGTATTTAGAGCAATCACAGGTACACTTCTAAAATAATAAATGTTCCAGTTAGGACCGATTCACTATTAGAAACCTTATTCTATTTCGATAATCAGGAAATTGATGAACTAACATTGATAGTTGTCTGATTCAAACAACAAGAACACATCATTTCATTGTGATCCAACTCTCCCAGTTTAAAGTCACCAACCGTGTCAGTCGGACCATCCCACAAAAGAAAACTTGTGATAGCGTACAGACCGGGGGCTGCCCGCAGCTGAAATTGATACAGACCACCCGTTTTCTCAATTGCAGCAGGTCTGCTGATGGCCCCAGCTAGAACACCTCTTCGACTGACCAGGCGTTGAAGAGAGAGGTCCACTTTGGTTCCACTTATCTTCACCATATCTTGAGAACGGTGAAGCACCCACGGGTAGGCCATGTTGAGCATTCCGGATGTCTGTTTAGCCAACATTGGAATAAAACTAAATAAATACTTTTAAAATAAATAAAAGCTTCTATTTATTATTGATATTTCTAACCTGAATGGGGATCCAATCGTCTCGGCTGAACGAAAGAAATCTTGCTTTTGGTTTATTTTCAGAAGTTATTTGATGTAAAAATAAGTCTGGAAATGAAATTTTATAAAAGATTTTTAATATCAAATGAGTTTTTTTAAGGTCAAGGATTCAATATCAAAACGAATTTTGTTGTCCCACATTAGAAAAATGGTCTTCAATATGTGTATTTTAATTATATGAAAATGAGCAAAGTCATTTTTTAATTAATATTTATTTAGGAATTCAACATTACTTTTATTCGTCATTCAGTCGTAACAGTTAATGGAAACGTGTATGCAAAAATCAATAGTTACATGTAATATTTGTGTCCACATTTATAAACAGATTCTGCTCCTCGATTACTTCTCCAACACGAAGTGAACCCAAGGAGCTGACAGTATCTTCTAGAAGAATAGGATGCGAGGTCATCTGGGATGAACCGCCAGCTTGATTAACGAATTCTATTTGAACCCAGTACGGAATATCGGACTAAAAGTTTGATAATAAAAGAAAATATGAATTATAAAGATCAGTGAGATGTCCTGTAATTTTAACTATTTACAATAACTATATTCTTAACTTGGAATTATTAAAACGAACATTTTTTAAACTTTGTAAAACTATTCTGATTCTATTTCATGATACATTGATTAAATAAATTCCTATTAAAATAGACTCATATTCAATCTAATAGATTTAAAAACCAAAACTAAAAAAATCATGGCATCAAAAATTTAAAATGTCTAAAACATATTTGTGCGGAAAGTATTATGCTTTTTTCTTCTATAGAAAGTAACTGAGTCAGATCCATTCAAAATTTTACATCATTTAATTTATTGGTGGTCTAATTGTTCGCCAAAGATTTAATATCATTGAAGTAGCTTACTTATATTATCAATAAATGAGCAATTATATTCATTCATGAGCATACAATTAATTACTTGAACTGCGTAGATTTAACAAATGCGTCAAAAGGGATTGAGAATATTTTCATTATTAGCTAACTTGATTAATAAATCAATTATAACAGCAGATTTTTATATTTACAAATTATTTTATTTGAATATATTTCATATATTTAATTTATAGTCTGATTTATACTTTAAAACAAAATATGATTTATGTGATAGGTAGAGAATTGTTTATTTTTAGAATTCATGTAAAAATCTAAAATCAAAAGCCAACCTCAATAGTTATGTCCTCCATTTCAAATGTCGTAACTTCACCCGCAACTAAAAATTCCGCTGGTTGTCCAGACTCAAGGTACATCTGATGAGTTACTGAGGGATGACTTGTATCCATCTTCTGACAACCTTTTTCCCCTCGCAAAAGCCGAAGGAAAACATGTTTAATTCCCGATTCATGATCTTTGGCCCCGGTCCATGTTACTAGAAGACTATGTGGACGTCGCGTGAATAGGGGAGACTAAGGAGCAAAAGAAATTATTTTTCAGTTGAGTGTTTCACTGCAACTATTTCTTATAAACTTGAAAAGACGAGTGTACTGTATCATTCAATGTACTATTAAGAATTTGCATCAAATAATTATTTATTTTCGATTTTCGAAATTTTAAAAACTCTTTTTTTACTTCCCTTCAATTATCAGAAATACAATTCTTAAAATATAATTGATTTTCTTAATTATAATAATTTTATTTTCTATATAAAGCTACAATATGACTCAATTAAAAACTTTAAAAGCTACCTGCTTTAGGGGTTGACTTTCAACGGTGACATCGCCAGGAATCGGTGGGGTTAGATCTGTGAATACTGTGGATTGAGAGATGACACACTGGCCCGCGCTGTTCCCACCAATCACTTCGATAATTGAGGTCGTGTTGTGAACAAGAAAAAGGCGATCAAGAGTTGTATTTTGCAGCGTTTTTTCCATCGGATAAAGAAGGATAGGACCCCGGATATTGTAATATCTCGAGACAACTTGGGTGTCCATGCCAATTGAGAGCTTGTTGAAAAAAGAACATTTCTTCAGTATCAAGAAGGTTTTCGATTGATTTGTCAGAAGCATAAGATTACAAAATCATTAAATTATGATTTAATATTTTACAAAATACCCTTAAATAAAATCTAAGTGGCTTCACTCACCATTTCTTCACATGACATATTTGAAACTCCCGGTTCCAATAAACGAACACCAATATAGTAGAATTGTATTTCAACATTGGTTTCAAATTGGTTCCAACTCACATCAAGATTGTCAGTGTTGTTTGTGAAATGTCGATGAATAAGAGGCGTATCTTTAAAAAAATTATTTACTTAATAATGAATTATTATTTCATTAATATTTAAATATTTTAACTTTTAATATTTACTTTTAATAAAATGAACTATGTGAATATCAAAGTTAAATAAAAAAAGACTTACTTGTGATATTAGTTTCGAAACCAACTTTAATTCCATTGCTTGTTGCTTGAGACATCGAGAACCATCTACTATAAGCTCGCACACTAACGTAGTAGATTCCTTCAAAAGGTTTTAGCTTTAATTCTTCAAATGTAGCGCTTGTTTTTTGACCTACATTTGTCCAAGACATCACATTGGTTAGGGTTATGTCATGTCGTCGATCAGTTCCTATGGCAACCTCATAGTGATCAATATTCCTCATGGAATCATCGTTTCTTTCAGGATTATGAAATAATTGTACCTTTTCGATTGAAATATTAAACTGGTGCCAGTTGGCTGAAAGACTATTGATTGATGCCTGCTTCTCAAAGTCATGTCCTATGATTGGTCCATCATATACATAGCCCGGCTTTATTGGTTCCATTTTTATTGTCACGCCTTTCGATGTAAACAAATAGGTTAAATTTAAAGAAGTTCTCACACGAACAATGCTCCGAAATGATTCTCCGTCTTTTGCATCCAGGTTAAATACTGTTCCTCCATTCTTACCTGAAATCAAAAGATTTTAAAACTAGGAGCTTTGTAAATATCAATAAAATTATAGAATAGGTAATTCTACCAGTCATATCCGTAAAATTCTGGACATAGATTCCATTGACTCGCACCACCGCCCACTCGAGCATCTTCAAAGGACAGGGTTCCGCGGAGAAGTCCCAACTGGCCGATAGAGAAGTGGGGTCTGATTGATAGCTGGTGTGACCGTTGCTATTTTGTCCATCCCAGACGCCGCGTACTGGCTGTTGACCTCTGGCCAGATAGCTAATTGAAATCCCATTGGATGAGGAGGTTGCAGATAAACCGGCGGTATTATATCCTCGGACAGATGCAAACACCTTCATGAGAATATTATAATTTGTTAAATTTAAGATTATATATAAATTAACTATAACCTTACCGTTCCATACGTGGCCATATCTACATTTGTGAAGGTAAAAACTCGGGTGCTGACATCAACTCGAATCCAGTCTTTTAAATCGCAACCTCCTTTGAAACTCCCAAGGCAAACTTCAAATCTAAAATTGAATTATTGTCATCAATAAAAATGATCGTTCCTATAATATCTCATTTATATTGTATTCTGTTAGACGTTGACATTATTGAGCTATGTTAACCTGGTTATTTCCAAAATATCGTCCTTAAACGAAGTCCAAGCTGCTGTAACCGAGGTGAGTGAAACCTGACAGATTGCGTCCATTTTCAGGCATTCTAAATTGTATCGGAAACAATTTATACATTGATAGATCAGATCGACAAAAAGATTACAATTTTTTTTAAACATACGTATTTTGGCAATAAATATTTATTCATAAATTAATTCTGATCAGTTTGAATCATTGATATCATAAGAATATGTATCTAAAGATCCGCAACCATAATAACATTTAATTCGAAAATGGTGAAATCTGGTTCGGGCCACAATTTTACAAATAGAGAAGAATATATTTGCGCGAGTAATTAATTAATTATTAATTATTCGTCTTGTTTTCGTATATTCTATATTTATAAGAATATACGAATTGTTTTTTAATTCAATTTAATTATTTTTAATCCGTTTGGATTGATTTGGCCGTTCTTACATATAAGCGTAGTAGTTTGCCAAAAGCAATATTGTGAAATTATTTACGATATCAATGGTTTGAATATATAAATGAAAGATATTTAATGTTTGTCCAGATGGGTAACTGAAGAAAAAAATGTGTAATCATCGAATTCATATTTTATATATTTTCTAAAATCAAAAATATTATTTTTTTAATTCTTGTCATAAATTCATAGAATTCATATTTTGGTAAAATGTCTATTTGAAATAATTTTTTTCAGTTTAATACTCGGTAGACGCCTTTTATTCTTTTATTGCAAATATAAGATAAATATATACTTTCATCATTTGTGATTTCACATTTGAGTTATATTTGTTTTGTTTATATTTATGCCAAAAATTATCAATTTGGAAAGCTACCGTTTTCAGTGGTGCACGATTTAAATGAGTTTGTGAAGGAGGTTCTATTCGAAGAGAAGTCTTGAGAGATCACGTCTCCAATTTCTACAATGATCCCTGGCTTTGGAGGAAGAGAATTAATCTGGATAGCATTGGAGAAAACGGTTCTCGAGAGACCAGCGGCATTCGTGAGGTTTACTCGAACAAAAAGGTCGTTGGACAGCAATTGAAGACGAATTTTATCTGATCGAAAATAATTGTTAAAATTGTTTTCAAAATGCTAAAATGGTTGTCTATGTCAACAAGAAATAAAAAAATACCTGTAACACTAAATGAAAAGTATCTTTGATTCAAACAGAGATCTTGCGAATGAATTGGTGTTTCTAGTAGCCCAACTCGTTTGACAATCGCTGCCTCAAAACTCATGAGCGAACTTTCTAGATCTGCAATCCACGCAATGGTACACTTGATGTTATCTTCACGGGCAATCTAAATATGCACATTCGAATCAAACTTTTTAAATAAACTGTACATCCTCCTAAACGATAACAATTTCTGTACAACAGCTTTCGGTAATTTAATAGAAATAAATCTTACACTTAAGCTCGATTGACAGTGTAAAGAATTGATCTGCGGAAATGTTCTGTCTATGACGACAGGATGAAATCTTTTCTTTCTTGTGTTATTAGCTTTATCTGTGGCACTAAGAAGAACGTAGTGAGGCACTCCTTGAAACAAAAATACAAACAAATAGAAACATAAATTTATCTAATTTATTAACACAGAATTGAAATATGTTCTCAAAGTTGCTAATATCTCATTCTAATTATACTAATTATATGATCCTTACAAATTAACCTGCCGCAAAGACAATATATTCTAAAGATAAATTAATTTTTGTAACGTTGAAGTTTTCAAATAAACACAAAAATTATTTATAATTGTTGATACTACTGAATATAATACTGTAATTTTATATAATATAAATTTTAATCATTTATGTTTAATTACCGGTTCTATTCCAAGACGCAACATTTACAGAATATCTGTTATTATGATTGGCAGACGGCACGCGAGATGGATTAAGTTGGAAGGCAGAGTTGTAATCAGGATAATTATTCCACATGGCAGATGAGGACACAATCGATTGAAAATTATCGCTGGCTTCCCATTGGAAGGTTTGTGGTCCAATGTCAGTCAGATAAGACACATTGTTTTTTACTGGCAAGCTGAAAATAGAATTAATTTTAAAATGAAACTAAAATTTTTTATGTGAAAAAAAAATTTGATTCTAAAGGATTCGGTAAATGAGTCTTAATTTGTAAAAAGAAAATTATATCACTTTTACAATTCGTCGTAAAAGGTTAATCTTTGTTTTACGAACTGTATTATAAAATTACAATAAATTTAAAATAATTGCAAATAAATAAACTTTATAATTTTGCTAATTTTAAAAGAAATGTATCTACAGTGCAATGTTGATGTTAATATAAGTTGGACGACTTTATAACATTTAAAAGTTTCTTCGAGATTAGACCTACTTAATCAAGGTTATAACTGGAGCCTCCTGAACCACAATGAATCCATCTGATGTGGCTTCGAGAGCTCGTCCAGAACCAGTTAGAAATCGAACTGTCACGTGATGCTTTATATTTTTCATTAGAGGGATTTCAGTGTGAACTACACCGGAGCCTTCGATTTCTAAAACAGCGGTTAATTAAAATTGATTGTTTTAAAATCTCTTGAAAATACATTTACATACGATAAACATGATAAGACAAAACAATATTGTTATTTGTAATAAAGAATCTATAAATAGTACTTCTAATTTCTATTACCTGGAAAGGTGTGAATGCCCACAGTTGTAAAAGGTAGAATATTATCCAATCCGTCATCACTTCCTACACCGACCATCACGTCCTCAAGCCCATTGGTTGGACTAAAGAATTCAGAGAATTTCGCAGTCACGTGACCATCATCAAACTGGAAATCTATGTCAAGGTCATCGGGACCATCCCGCACGTGTCCAATGATGTCGCCAGGAATCACACCAATTAACGATGAGGTGTAAATATCTGTTGAACGAATCTGAGCCTTATTCTCCGCATAGACGGCAATAAAGTACAGTGGGGATGGAGGATCTACATTAGAGTTTGTTGCCTCGAGACTCAGATTCGTAATCAGATAGTTGTTGGCTGGTGTGAAACGTTGGTAGTCGTAATTGTCTTCAGACCCTTTAAAAAATATAAAAATACATTTAGCAAACGAATTAAAATATGATTCATCTGTACAACTTTAGGATTGTTATTAATCAGTAAGTAACACAAATACATTTTATTATTTCGATCTGAATTCTATACCTTTTGTGGCTACCGCAATCCAGTAAGCTTCAATGTCGGATTCAACATCGTAACCCTTGATGTGGATAGTGAGCGAGCTTTGTGAACTAACCCAAGTGATGTTGTCATGTATTTCTGCATTTTGTATTATTATGGAAGCGATCTAATAAAGAAATGATTTTAAATTATATTATATCCAAAACAAATTTTAATGGAGGAGGAATAAATGTATTTTATTTTTTAATGCGATGGGGAAAGGCATAAAAATTATGTTATAAAGCTAAATTGCTGCTCAAAATATAATAAATTACCTAAAATGTGGATATATAATTATATAATATTAAAATGATATTTTATAATTTACCATTCATTATTTGTAATTATCGTCCCTCAATCCAATACGAAAACATTAAAAAAAAAAATTTTGAAAATTCAACTATTCAAAATTAAAGAAAAAAAGCGGCTCATACCACCGGAGGACTATTGTCAATGATTATTCCTTCGGAATTGCGAACTGTTGAGAGTCCCGCTTCATTGAAAACGGTGACGGTTACTCCGTAAAGTTCTCCAGGAGTTAAGTTCAGATCAGGAATCGTAACTGCTTTTACTTCGGTTCCTGGACTCGTTAGTTCGTGTTCGATGCCTTTGATATGGACAAACATTAACGTTATTATTTCACTTTATGTATTTGTATTGTAAAAGTGTAGAAATAAATTAATATCTTCATATAAATATTTAAAACAGTAATATTTATACCTCTGAAAACAGTGGTAATCTTAATTGCTAATTATTTGAGAATTAAATACACACTTTATATGTCATATATTTATTTTAAACATTAATATCAAAATGGTCAAAGTTATGAAATCAATATTGTGTTAATTAAAATGTAAACCTATTTTCATCCTGGATCCAGCTATAACCTTGAAGGCATGGTACTTGATCTTGATAACACCTGATTCCGGATCCAAAACTTGGAAGATGAATTCGAGGGAGTCTGTACTTTGCTGAAAATTGATAAAAACGAATATTTAATTACACAAAGATTAATAAAAATATTTACTATTATTTCTCTAAGAAATATTGATTTCAATAAGTAATTATATTAAAATGTTATTCAAATTATTTCTAACCCCACACCTTGAACATCAAAAACAATGAAAAAAAAATTAAAAATCGATTATCCAAAATCAAAAATCATTTGCCCTAAACTTTTAATGTTATCTTATACTTGAATAAAACATATTCAAATGTCAAATGTTAAAACGATTTACGAATATCCAATAAAATATTTATACTTTAAATACATGATTATAAAAATTATATTGAAACATGCTGAAGGATTGAAAACACATACACTTCAAAAAAGAGAAAGTCTCTAAAAAGTTATTCAGACGTTTTTTGAGGTTTTACAGTTTTCTTTTCTTTATTGAAACCAAAATTGAATTGCATAAACAAAACAATTCCAAATATATTAAGTACACTCATACTTATTCACTGCTGGTTCTAATTAAATATGAACTTTTCGATTGGGTGTTTGATATTTTCATGTCTGACATTTCTATATTGCATCAATGATTTAGATACACAATAAAGATATTAAATTGGCAATGGTATTACAATCTTAAATTATTTAGAAAGCTTTTTTTTATAAATAAATATTTAAATTATTTGAAACAATCCATAGTTTAAGAATGTAAAAATTTGGGTTTTAAAATCCATGAAAGTGTTTAAAAGTTATTTACTACTGTTTTCGACAATTTCCTTTATTATTGAGTGAACGAAATCATCAATTTGATTATATAACTAACTAACTTGATATAATGCTGTTTCGTTACTAGAATCACCGTCGTGTAAAAACACAATCTCTGGTGGAGTAAGGTCTACTTTTTCTCCTGACGTTGTAGTTGTTTCCGACAGTCCAGCGCCATTGATTGAGGTCAAGGTTGTTTGAAGTACGTCACCATGACGAAGGTTAAGTCCTTCTGCGTGATACAGCTGGCTAGTTGCTGGAAGTGTTCTTGTACTGCTTAGATTCACTTTGATACCTTGAGAATTCACTCTAAACAAGCATTTATTAATATGTTTTATTTTGAATTTTATTTATTTATTTTATATTTCTTACTTATTAGTGTGAAGCCTATAACTTGATAGTCCTGATATGGAATCTGACGATGGTAGCCATTGCACGCTGTAGCGATTGCCATCTGATGTAAACATTTCATCCTCCATATCCAATAATCTTCCATCTACGATGAGATCAGTGGTGGGCGTTGTGTTGTCAAATGTCACTGAAATAGTTACGATTGCAAACATCTAATGATCTATTTGACTCCAAAAGTTTAATACTAAAAATATTATCGATGTAAAATGAAAAAGTATAAAAAAATGTTTAAATATAACACAAATCTCACTTCCGCTAGTTTCAAGGGAAACTGACAGTCCAGCATGACCTCCATTGACAGCTGTCACCCGGCTGTAGTAAGTCACATTATAGCGTAACCTGTCAGCAACAGATGGAGGTATACACACTGAGCTTCTTTCTGCACCGATAAAGTCCCAGCTGTGCAGATCGGAACAACCCAAACAAGATCCCATGGTGACCAAATAGTGGCTCAACCTAGACTCCAGATCATGGAAGCCAGACCATGTGACGCACATCTACGCGAATAAATGTTAAGATTTAATTACATGTTGGACACTATCACAGAACATTAGGCATCTCATCGAACAGATTAAAAAATTGTTGCAGTATACCTCTTTGGGAGCACCAAAAAATGTTCTTCCTTTGTCTTGACCATTACCATCAAACACCTCACCAGCAATTGGTGGCGTAGAATCGACCAAGAATGGATGTGGAAGGGTATACACCTTCTTAATACCAAGATTATTTCTAACCACCAAGTGTATGTAGGTCTTAGATCCGTGAGAAATGTTCATATGTCCAGAAATGACTCCAGTGTAAAATTGAATAGCTGTAAATTTATTAAAAATGACATTTATTAATATGTATTTAACGTTTGTTTAAAACTGTGTTTAATAAGCCGCCGTATTAATTTTCTTTTGTCATTTTTATAACTGTAAAATATTATATAGAAAACTGTTAGTGATAAAATATTTTTATAAATATATAGATTTTTATAATTACGAGTATTGAACTCTTTGGCCAATGTGATTGGATATACATCCAAATCATGACGAGACTTTCCAGCTGCTAAACTGATACTCTGCAGAGCTGAATGCACCTCTTTGACAGATGTGCGCAAGGTGAGGAGACCCAGTTCCATATCATAAGTGACCGAACCGGCTGACTCGATTTCCGGTGGGGATGTATCAATAACCTGGGGTCGATAGTGGCACACTGTCGTGGCTAATGGGTTTCCGTAGAAAGCTTTGTTTATCGCGGTTACGGTGACGAAATATGGGCCATCGTCGAAGACATGTTTGTGAGAAGGACTGGCCATACCCTGAAACGGACAATTCGTTTATTTATGTTTCAAAATGTATGAAAATAGTCACAGTGAACCTATACCTAATTTACTTCATCGACTAAGCAGGCTAATAAAACATTAAAATATTATTATTGCAAACTGGTAGTTTACATAATATAATTAATGGTTAATTATACAAAAATCCTAATTTGGTATATACCATTATTCCTGTTAATTTTTAAAAATAATTAAACACTTTTTTTGTGCTACGGACGCGTCTTAAAAGTGACACTGTATAAAAAGATGAACAACTTGTAAATACTTGAAAATATTTAGCACATGTAAACCTTGTAATTCCATTCATGGGGGCTTGCAGAATATTCATGAGGATCAAATGCCTCCACTCTGTCACAGAGGCATCGCTGTGATCCAAAGCACATTGTGTAGCCAAAAATGCCCGTCTCATAATCACGGAAGGGTTCAAATACGGCGCTCAAAAAATAATTGTTTTTTGTTATAAGCAGATCTGTTAAAGAAGTAACAATTTTAAAATATATACACATTTTTCTACAATATTATTAGGTTCTAATGTACAAACAGGTTAGATAAATCATGTAAAGAACAATCCACTGAATAATCCAGAGGATAAATGTTTTACATTGTATCCAGTTTTAATTGTATTATTTAAATATTTTGAATCTGATTTTAGTTAATTTTAAAAATCATTCGTTAGTCTGTTATCACTAAAATTTAGGTTTTATGGAAATATATATCAAACGAGTATAAATAGGATTTCATTTTCAAAGTTTTTTTATTCTCAAATTTATATAACACTTTTGAAAAATTAATTCTTATTTTTGCCACAATATCTGCACAATTATTTTGTAACATTTTGTAAAACTGATAATGTTCCCTATGGTTTCATAATTATTTAAGTAATCTCTGGTCTAATTCTTTTAAATATCAATTGAAATAATTACTTATTGTATAATACATATTTTTACGTAACTAACGTAATTTCACATTTCACTCAACTAGCTAACCAGCAATTAGCTATCATAAATACTACCTGTCATTGGTTGAAGACCATTGAAAATCAGATCAGATCCTGGACCGTCCTCAATGACTCGATGGTTTGGAAACCTCGATTTAGAAATGCAGATTTCTCTCCATTTTGAGAGCAATAAGTCCTCGCATTTGCTAAAAACGATTTTGTCTGATTGGAAATTGGCAACTTTTTGTGGTTCTGGAGGGGTCAAATCAACCATTATTGGCCTGTTGTACATAGGAACAAACAATTTGGAAGTTAAATAGCAAATTTGGAACAGTTCAATAAATAATGATTACAATATATTTTGATACGAGAAACAATATTATTAACAAATTATAAACATTTAAAAGTGTAAGCAAACATTTGCATTATATTACAATCACTGAGAATTATATTTTATACATTTTATTATAGAAAAGTAACTAAATTAGTACTCCCACTATTCATAATTTATTCTTTTAATAAATGTCATGGTTTATAGATTAAATTATTCAATAATCATTTTTTTTTACTTTTCTGATTATTTAAATGTATAAAGAGTTTAATTATTATATCCAATGTTTCAAAACATGCCAAACCATGTCTTCGTTGAGACAACATGTGCTGTAATTATCAGATCTCTATTGGGGTCTTTCAATTTTTTAAAACATATTTTGTTTAAACTCACCTCGAAGTTAATATTTGAGTATTGTTCACATCGTCTTGTACAATTAAATTGACAAAATAAAATTGTTTGCTGGTCATTTTTAAATTTCTGATTGATATATCCACAAAATACGCGTTTTCTGCAAAATCAAAAGTAACCAACCGTATTTTAACTAGATGACAAAAATGTTAAATTATACGATTTTTATTATTATATTTATTAAAATTAAATTATGTATATCACTTTTAATATTTAATAAATAATTTTTAATATTTCAGAAATGTTTTCTAACATGTTTTCAATACAAAAATATGTTAACCAGTACATTGATTAGATTACTGTAAATATATATCGGCATTTCACAGTAAGATAACATATAAAAATAAAAAGACAATAATATTATGATCATGAAACTTTACTAGCTATCTGATTAAAGTTGACTTCCTGCCAATCGCGTATATTGTTGCCATTAATCCCAGATCCGTATCCAACAGCTGCAAAGATTTATAAATATATAAATAATAATATTAATGTTTATACACAATATTAAGTTTATTATTTTTAAAAGATGTACAAACTAATTTGTATAACATATTGTTCATTGACATATATAAAATATATACATTATATTATATTATGTTTGATTACATTCTTTATTTCATATACTATATTTATTATAAATGTTCAGTCGTCAATATTTTAATGCATAAAAGATTATATGAATTTACAGTAGTTTATATTTTGAAATATGAGATAAACACTATTGTACATATATAATAACTAAATGATGTTTAATTATATTTATAGGAAAGCGCATAATTTGATGTAAAATGAGATAAATATTACATTTATTATATTATTTAACTAATACATTTTTAAGTAAAATTGTTTTCCATTTCACAATTTGTTTAACGAACCTGCAAACATTTTCAGTCTTGAATCATCAAAGATTGTAGCTGTCAAATCTAAACGTGAAGGATCACTTGTGCTGGCATACGTTGTTGTTAAAAATCCTGTAGGCAAAATGATGTCATATGTGGACAAGTCGCAAGATGTCTCCACATAGTATCCTTTTTTATTAACGGCAGTGACAGTAAAGTAGATGGGTCCATGATTGGCTAACTTCTACATAAACAGATTAAAAACAAAATACAAGTAACTAAATCTATTTTGATTTTAATTAATTGTTAGAATACTTACCTCATTTTTTATTAGCACTGGTCCCGCAAATCTCTCGTGGTCTAAAATATCAATTCCACCTGGGGTGGTTCCGATCGATACGGTCATCTTCACCAAACTATACTCATCAAACGCGTCAGCCCACAATTCAACTACTGGACTGTTGATATCTCGATTTGGCAGTTGAGATACGGAACAGCCATGTTTTTTGACTGAGGATGCAGATCTCTTAACGCGGCCCTGAGTTAAATTGAGTTTCTTATTTATCAATTCGTTTAAATTTCCAAGATCAAAATAGTTGCACAACAAATATGTTATAAAAGAAAAACTGTAGCCCGTTTTAAAATTCAAGGAAATATTGAATAGATTATATAAATAAATAAATTTCCCTTAAATATTGTATTACCTGTAGAGTCTTAAAAGTTATTTCAATACTAGGCGCGTATATTGTCATATTCTTTGAAAACAAGTTTGGGAATCTCCATGGTTTGGCACTCCAAGACCATAAAACTTTAGAGGCTACTGTATGCCTGTAATTTCAAAATAGATTGAAGATTAAATTATAGAAATAATTAATGTATACTATATAGTTTAAATATTAACTACTCAATTACTTCAATTACTGTGTTATGCTTCATATACTTAGAATCAGTAAATGGATTACCTAGCTCAAAATGACTGTCAATCAACCTTTTTTACGTAAATCCAATCAGTGCATTTTGAGACGAATCGGATCAGTAAATAAGGCATGGGATTTTTAATAAAAAAACTTTATATTAAGTAAACATTTATTTAACTTTTTTTCATTTTATTTCTAAAACGTTATGTATTCACAGAGCGACTTATTTTTCACTCTTAAAGGGCTATAATACAATAGAAAGTTGTAGATATTATCGAGAGTGTTTATATATAAAAGATTAAATTTACTGTTTCACTAGTATAAAGCACATCTTAAATATTCGAACTCTAGTTGCAAAATTCACCAAAATAAATACAATATCTATAAACTGTTATAATAGATACTGCAAAAAAATATTATCACATCGTACAAAATACTTATAATAAATTAAAAAGAATTCTTTTATAATTAATTATTTTCAACAATCTTACTGTAATGTAATCTGTGTTAAACAATTATAATTTATTATCATCAAAATTTGTTATACTTACCAAGACAAAGCTGAAGCAATGTTATCAATGATTTCAAGCGCTTTTGATTGTTTTTTGTATTTCGCAAATGTTTTCATACTCTGTTTTTTGTTCCAGATTCTACTAATTCTCGAAATACCAATACGGCGTTTTTTACGTTTTCCCCAGGTGAACAATTTTAAAGCATCAACTTTTATGATTAACTCGAAACGTATTGGATGAATGACAACGTCCAAACGAATTAAAACAACAAGAGGCATCCGACCAAAGTTTAATTCCGCAGTGACTGGGAAGTGTGTTTCGAAAACATAACCATGCAATTCTAGAGCAATCCTGAAGAGTAAACAGTTGGCATCTGCTGCTGACATAACCTACAGAAAAAATGTAAAATTCTTTATAAGAATATTTTTACAATATTTCCTGATAAAAAACTTAAATACTAGGCAAAAGATTGTATGATGTACAATTTTACCATTTAATAAAACCAATTTCAGCATTTCCAAAATAATTGAAATACAAATAACGAGAAGGAAAAACGATAAAATTATAATCAGAAAACGACCAAAAAAACATAAGGATTAAACCAAACATAGTGCACTCTTTTTAAGTTATGTTTGGATTTTCTATTAAGATAAACTAATTAATGATATTAGTTTTTGTGTGGGCAACTGGTAATTATCCTTTGTATAACATAAAATACACAACAAATGGTAATACCCTTGGAAAATCTGTAAACAAAAAACTTTTTTTTATTACTTATGTTGGAACGTAGAAGCCTCCCCCATTGGCTCTACTGGTAAACATTTATAACTAGAGTTTAGTCAAAACTCTGTTGGACAGAACCTTTTACATAAAGAGTCTAACAGGAGTGAAAGAGCCTAAGACCGTTGATAAGAAAGTTATCTAGGTAAATATGTAAAAATGTTGTTTTAGTTTGTACGGATTCTAACAAAGAAAATATTAAATATAATATTTTAGATTACGTATTTTTTATCAAATACCCTTGATAAAAAAATCTTGGTTAGGTGTCTGACATACGCACGTTAATTTCAACCTCTTCCACTTTTTCGAGAAAATGTCTAAAAATAACTTACGTGAATTCCAATGTAAGGATCTAAGGTTGCACTGGCGTGCATTTCTACTGTGTACAGTTGAGTATTCAAGCCGATTCCAAAATATCCACTGGCTTCAAATCCTTAAAAATTATAATATTATTTTATATTATTGCTGTACACATCATTATTAATACATAGTTATGAAGTAAAATATATAAATGGGACCTATTTTCTAAGTAGGTAATTCTTTAATTTTGTTAGCCCTTACTTAGGTCCAATGTACAAGGACAAGGAAAATAATAGAAGGACCATCCAAAATATACGAAGGTAACGTCAATTGGATCCATCTCAATTGCACCCTTAAATTGATATTCAAAAGATGACATTGTTTCAGTATTGTAATTTCCATCAAATACAACATCAATTGTTCCAGTTATCTAAAATAAATAGAATAACAATAAAAAACGAGTCTGAAGACAGTACAAATTAATGAATTTGAATTATGTCATCTATTTGTTATTATAAAGAACAGAACCTGTATCGTTTCTTTATTTATTAAATGGGTATATATGAAACAGTTTTCTAACGATTATCTTAGCTTACCAACTTGAAGTATAACTCTCGAAGTTGCGAGATCATTTGTACCGCAGTTTCCGGATCGATATTGCTGGAGTCTAGCAATGCCTCAAGATCTCCAATCGTCATGTTTGCAATCTTTTCACCCAATCGGACAGCCCCGGTCTGTGTGAGTCCTTGTCCAATAATAAAGGATTCTTTTTCCCCTGGGTTACTAACCAGACGGAATAATGCAGCAATACTACTGGGTATTATTTTACACAAGTTCCACAGAGGTCCAATTTCAGCAACCATGTTTAACGACTGTCGTCTTGATGTGTAGACATTACTGGACTCGTCACCGCATGGACTTTTAGGAGTTGCGATACTTGGGTCATCAGATGGGAACAGCTATACATAAATATATTATTAAGCTTAGTTTTGTCAAAATATATTTATATAGATTTTAGACTTTTAAACTATAATAATCACATCATTACATAATAGTTACATTACGTAATAGTTAATGACCTACGTTGTTGTATTCTGCTTGCATTGAATTTTGAAGCAAGTCAAACGGTTGCAAAGGATCCTTCTTGTATTGCTTTCTAATCGAATTAATTAATTTAGGAAATTTCAGTTTTGTAAACATCCGAGAAAATCCACCAAACAAAGAAGCACGGCGTCGTTCACGCACGAGAACTGAAGCGAACAACACAGAACATAAATCGAAGAAAAGATTACAAAAAATGTGATTTTGGAAAAATTGATTTTTCACAAATAATATGGTGGCCGAAAAGGATTTTTTAATTAAAAACGCACTTTTAGGTTCAAAACGCACTGTTTTTAATAAAAAGCCTCCTCGGCCACCATACAAATAAAATTTTGAGAAGTTTAATTTGTATGTTTCGAGAATCTCGGAATTTATGAAATATTTTAATTATCTATCTACTCATGAGTTTTACTAATGATGCATATCTTTTATTCGTATATCGTTTAAATGCTATTGTTTATCATAAATATGACATAATAAAAGCATAATCTGGTTATGATAAAAATATGTTACCTGTATGCGTTGATATATTGTGGATAAATGACATACTTTAAAAAAATTGTTGCTCGATATTATAATTTATACAAAAATAGTTTTTAAAAATATTTTACGTTTTTCGACTATGACGTCACAACTATTGTTACATGGCTGTACTTTACTATTTATATTCGTATAAGAATCGCAACTGGATTTTAATTAGCCTTTTTTTGTACAATTGCTTCTGTTAAGTGAACATTGCACGAAATTCTATTATTAGCATCAAAAGTCTCTGATCTGATCTACATTTTATGCATGTACATGACGTTTCTTCACTTCTACAAAACATTTTAGATTTTGTGAATGATTTGTGAAGGATGTTAATTATCATAATTTCGTTACTTACTTGTCTTTGAATCTGAACAATTTTGAACCATAACTGACTCAGAAAGTATTGTAATCCATTGGCATCGAATAGAACATATATATAAATCAATATTGATAATATACTGTTCAGTATTTATGACTTTCTTTATAAGATATCTGAAAAATAAAAATAATTAACTATAATATTGATATTGATATTGATATTGATATTTAAATTAAAATATATAACTCTACGAATTAATTGTCATTCATAACACATTTTATAAAATATTAGTTGAACATAAATTTATCCGAATAACTCCTGAGATTGTTGATCTAAGTTAAACGAAAGTTTCAAACTATATACATTCATAAAGTTAGTATTAGGGAACTATTATTAAAATATTCTACTCGTTGATGACTGCAACATCCTTACTTTGATTTTACACCATCAAAGTCAACAATGTCTTCCTTGTCTAACGTCAGATTGGTTATAAATTTCACACAGTTTTCGAAGGTTATCGTAAGAGCCATATCACACAGGTCCAACTTGTACTTGAATCCTATTGGTCCAGACCAAATGTTGACATCATAGTTGTAACAACAGTGAAAGTTTTGACAATCAGACGAAATTTGACACATAAGACCGCTTGACAGTTTCGGTAGACGTGAAATAGATGAACAATCTAAAAAATACAAATCAGACGTTTAAATTCAAAGTATGTATGTTTTATACCCACCCTATGTACAATATCCAATGAATATTTCTAATTAAGTAATATTTAATCAAATACATTTGTTAATCGACCAATTCTAGTTTATAAAACATTTTACGTACGATTAAGCCATCCATCAAGAGCCACACTAGCTCCAGATCCATCCAAGGAACACTGGCTGTCGGAGAGACAAGGTTTGATTCCTCGATGTGTGAGGACGCGGTCCACTGCCAATTTTCCTGCTTTTGTTGTTGAATTATCTCCCAACCAATCAATGAAACCAGTGACTGAGCCGCCTGTAATAATATCAGTTATGTAAAAGTGTTGAGTTGTATTACCATAATTGATTCAGTGAATACCTGGTAGATTTGTTATGTAACTCGAAGAACACGGTGGCTTATCAATTTTGCGATCTTTTAAAACGAATTGGGTTGTGGTGCAACTTTCTCGGTAGCAAACAGAGAATCCCAGGTTCATTAGAATATATGTTATCGACGGATCAGTGTTCATCTTATATCTAAATAGGTAAAACGATACATTCTTTATCAAATGATTTTAGAAGTAACTTATATAAAAATGAAACTTACTCTATTTTAATTCCATTTCCAACTGAAACAAATTCTTGGGAAACATTATTTTGACTTCTCATCAGATTAGTGGTCATGTTCCACAGACCAATTCCAACATCAAGCTTGTACGAGCAGGGATTAAAGGAAATCCAAACCTTGTTACTTGCTTTAAAAAGAAAAACGTCAAGGTCCAGGCTACACTGAAGACTCCAACAAGACTTGTCAGGTTCACAGGTTCGAAGAATTCGGGGATTTATATTTGAGGAGCAACCTTCTACAAAGTATAAAATAATATGCAATTGAATTTTTCTTTGTTATTGGAATCAACATAGTATATAATAATCGTTATTGCGTTTCTAAATAAGTATTATTTTTGTACATTAGAGTCAGATCATTCATTCCAGTAGCATTTAGCAAAACTACATTTGAACATTAGCTATAGAGCGAAAGAAAAAATCTATTTTAAACTTTCTAACAATGCAAATTACCTCGAAGTCTATTATTGAAGCAAATAAACTATATTTCATTTTATTATAACTACTGTAAACAAATTATTTATTTATCAAAAGATGAGATATTTACTTTTATCAATAAATATGAAAAATTCTATATAGAAACGAGTCTTTAAACATTTAATTGCTTAAATATTTAATAATTAATAGCAATAATAGAAATAATTAGGATTCTTACAATCAAACAAGCAAATAAAATAGTTCATTATAAGGACATAAAATAAATTAAGTAATCTAAACCATTAATAGAAATTCATGGATGTCTCACGATTAAGCGAACAAATTAAAAAAACATATTATGTAAAGTTGAAATATGTTTCCTTCGACAGAATTTAAACTTTGGGTATTTGAGTAAAGTTTCAATATTTATTAAAAACTTATTTAAAAGTTTCGCTTAGTTATTACTCATACCAAGTGTCGTGTTTTCATTTTTCTCATTGTCAAGAATATCCGACAAGTTAAAACAACGCAGAACGCTGTCTTTGGATCTTTCATTGGTTGCTTTTACTCCTTGTTTAAGGAGAGAAGTAAGTGGGACAACACCTGCAGGAAATATTTCAAGCATATTTATACATACATTCGAGCCTTATTGGTGAAACGATGTACTCTATCCACTAACCAATTAGATACATTATTACACATCTTGTCTAAGAATTATCCATGAAATTGAAATGGTTGCTAATAAAATAATTGAACTTTTATTTGGCAGCTCAAAAGGTTCAGTCTGGAAATCTAAAACTTAAAACTATAAGTTGAACGTCGTAAATCACTAAGAAATATCACTTAGAATGACGTATACGTGAAATACTAATAAGGGTTCACTAAGAAATACAATTTATTAATAATAGATATTTATATAACGACAATTAAAATACTTCAAAATGGGTAAGCGAGGTATACCTTGTAATCTTAGAGATGTTACAGAGAGAAAGGGTTCTGTCTAGAAGACGTTATGTAACTCGAAGAACACGGTGGCTTATCAATTTTGCGATCTTTTAAAACGAATTGGGTTGCGGTGCAACTTTCTCGGTAGCAAACAGAAAGTTTCAAAAAGTTATATGAAGAGAAACAAATCTTTTTGTGTTCCATTAACTAAACATTTTATCTAAACCTTATTTGAATAAAATTAAATTGACACTTTAGATGATTCTAGAATCCATTTAATATTAAAATTTTCGCTGCATAAATCGGAAACTTTAGATATTATTTTAGTGTTACTTGTAAAACAATTGTTGAAGTTCCCATTGCAGATAGGAACCAAGAATTTTTCATCTTGTAGAATAACTTTTCGGTAAAGACAGGTTTGATCTTTAGGACACAATGCCACACTAAACATCACTTCGAAATGGTTATTAGCAGGGGTCTTTTTAATCATACATCTGAAAAAGAAATGGATCGTATTTATTGTAAAATATCAAAGACCGAAAATACGGTTATAATAATTACTCTAGTTGAATGGCACCCAAGTTCCAGTTTAATGTATCGCCCCATTCGTAATCGAGAAGTAATATTGTATGAGTTTTCTCAAGAGCTCCAAATGTCAGCGATAGTTTGCAAGGGTCTAGATGTACAAACGCTCCGACGATAGAGGTTTTGTTTAGCCCGGGAACACTGATGTTCAGACAGCAATTAGTTCGCCAGCAATCAGAAGATATTCCGCAAAATAAACTTGAGTCACTGAAATTAGAATGATCTGCCAACTGAAACTGATTACATGTTCGCATCTTATTAGAGGTCATATTTCGCAGCATGTCCAGTGTTGCACCATTGGTGGACTGTTGAAATCCTAAATAGTCGCGCATATCTGTGGCTGTCATGCGAAAAGGGGTGATACAACGCTGAGAATCTTGAGATATGAACACATTTCTGGGAATTTGAAGAATGTCTTGAAAGTAGTCCAATGTCTTCTGTTTATTTAAATCGTTCAAACTGTTTGGAATCTTCGACAGTTCGTTAAGTATGATCTTTGATGAGAGGTAAGTATTGAAATTGATCTTTGGCCAATTAATTGATCCATTAGAATTACAAGTAGGTAAAGGCAACAGTAAATCATTGAATATTGGAACATTTGGAAAGCATACATTGTCCTCATCACAAAAAGCACCATGCAGATAAAAAGACATGGAACTGTTGTCATTTCTCACAATGTATTTTATTTTTATTTCGTATGTTTTAGCAAATGAAATGTGTTTTATGCCAGTAAGCTTTTCCTTTTCAATACCTGCAATTAAACAATTCAATGGATTATTAATTGATGAACGGTTGTATGTTTTGAGTTATATGTGTTAAAAATAGTACGCTTGTTTTGTATCCAACATACCGAATAATTCATTACTGAAATGAATCACTTTAGTCCAAGATTTATTCCGAAATGTGAGCCCAAATCGCAAATCTAGAGAACAGGAATCCAAACGAATCCAGGCTTTTACAGATTCCAAGAAGATGCCGAGTTTGAGATCAAGACAGCATTCAACCCCAACGCACCTATCATCAAATTGGCAAAGGGATCGTTTTGGCAAAGAAGGCATCCACAAAGGACATTCTAAAAACATTAAAAAATGAATTCGTAGCAATAAATTATGAAGAAGGATTAATAAATATATTTTCTAAATAATTAAATAATTGAAAGAACATTTTTGTAAAAAACAGTTTTATTTTTACTTGAACTAGGTTCAAAATAAGCTTCTATCATTGTTTCATATGAACCATTTACGAATATGCCTCGTCCCTGGAGATTAGCCCGAAGTTGAGCCATTGTCATTTGTTCTGGTCGAAGACATTTGGTAACCTTCGTTTCGTTCTGCATATGTTTGAAAAAAGTTTACAGCTTGTATATAAAGTATTTTATTTTATTGATTTAAATTGAATATTAAATGAATACAAATTTGATGTAGATAATAATATACCATATTTATTTTAAATCATTGCTTTCTAAAAACTTTTTAATTTATGTTTAAAAAATTATCGTCCATATATTAATTCATTTTATGATTGTTTATAATTGTGAATTCTTACAATTATTCTATGCGTTAACTCGATTAGTTCATCTTTAGCTCCAAATAGTTTAAGCTTTTCCAACTGGTCAACCAATTTTACCAAATGAATGGACCGGATGTTTTGTGATTGTGACGATTTGTCAAGTTCGGGTTTCAAAGGGAGACCAAATATGTCTGATACCGTATTCGTAACTATTGAACAGAGAAAATGTTAGTACAATCTAGTTAAATTTATGATAATTAATTGGAATCAACTAAAGTTTAAAAAATCACTGTTAATTACCATTTTCCCAATTTGGAGTAATAGCTGTCACTATGTCATTGTTGGCGTTGCGTCCTGAACGTCTTGAATGTTTTGGTATGTCAAAATTTGTTGGTAGAGACGTCGTTCTTTTAGGAGACCGGTCAATTATTTCACCTGCTTCAGTTGATTCTCCGTCCAGTAGAGTCAGTCCCTTAAAATGAAAATTGATTAGCTCGAGTAAAAATGTTATTGTTTTCAAACACTTGTTTGAAATCATAGTTTTATAAAAATATAAATATAATACCAAACAAATACTTCATTCTAACAGTGTTTAGGAATTCAATAACACGAAAAAAATTTGAATGTAAAAAAAAATACATTTTTACGTTGCTTAAATTTTTATTAATATTTATAAAAATAATTTACTGTTCTTAAAATATATAGAACAAATTCAGCCAACCTACCACAAATATTAAATAAAATTCAGAGCACTTTTGATTCCATCGAGGTACTTTTATGTTGTATTTGGACAAAAAGGAAGTAGGATCAACAGACTTTCCATTCATTCGCACTGCAAAGTGAATATGATTCACGCAATGTGATTTATCTGCCCTCCCGATAACCTCACCTGGGAACACCTGAATTTGAATTTTATATAAAAATACATAATCTTTCATAGCATATAAATTAAAAGTGATCATTTTTTTCATAAATCTAAAAATTTTAGTTTCTAACCGAAACAATTCTTAACCACAGTAATAAAAAAATCGTATTTTGATATCATTAATTAATGAAAATGAATGATGATCAAGCGATTTTACAGAAATTTCTGAATTGATCTTATTCATCACCAACATTTTTTATTGTAACCATGATATCTATGAACAATTTACGCAAATAAAAAGATTAATTTTAATGTTAAATGTTAATGTTTTATTCTTCAAACTACCGTTGGGTCTCTAGCGACCCCAAAGCACATTTATAATTACTATAGTTGTGTACTAAATGCTTTTCTGTAACCCAAATATCTTTGATAAAATTTCTACAAAATGTTTCGTATAGTTGGGTAAGGAAAAAATTAGAAATCGCAATTGTACTCCATTATACAACTTTGGAACCTAGATAGTGATCACCGGTCTTCGGCAGTTACACTGGAATAACAGCACGTCACCTGGACAAGATGGCGCCTAATTCGCGTACTTCATGACAAGGTAGCTGCCCTCTGCTGCATCATCTACAGAGTTACCGCCCAAGTTTGTGTGGACGAGCCGCTGGAAGTGTTCAAGTGTTTTACTTTATTCAAAACCTGAAATTCCGCGTACATAACCAACTTCGAGCAAAACACCTGTTTGTTTAACTGGATGCGGATGTGAATTTGAACAAGCATCAAGAGAGGTCTTGCATATCACCGAGCATCTATAAGGTTCAGGAAGAGGATGCCTAGCGGACAACTTATTCTCTCCTACAACCTGACGCAGTCAATGCTTCATCGTAAGTCTACCTCTGTAGCATTGTGGGGAAGAATTTCCGATTTCTGCTTCTTGCTATCGTAAACACGTTCTCGACCTATGCAGTCCAACAGCTTCGCCTTCCAACATGATATGCCATTAGTGTCATAATCTCTTTAGAAGGATAAGAATGTGGTTTTGGTATCTACGCAGCACCACGATGCTGATGTTTATGACATCATGTCGCCAAGACAACGAACCGAAAATCATTATCCATTACAATCGCAACGAGGGCGCTGTTCTTCGGAAATTTAATTAATTTTGCTGCTTAGAACGTCTTCGCCAACTTATTATTATTTTTGTTGAGTTCATGGAAAGGAAATCTCATAGAAAATTCCTCTACCTAGAGAAGCTTGGCTTCGAGCTGATGGCTGGACAGATACAGCATTGCGAAAGCTGGTGCGATGTTTATGCGCAACTGGTTTCTAGAGATTCCCAAACCGAGGCATATTACACAATAAATTTTTTGCAGAAAAAATAATAATTTTTGTTGACCTTAAATAGGTTATAAAATTGACCCCAATGGAATAAAACGTAAAGTTTTGTGATACTCTTTCCAAACAACTTTCAATGTTATCCGAATATTTGTGATAAAAAGTCACAATCACATTAAAATATTCTATTAACTATTTCTAATAACTATAATTTTTGAATACAATTTAATTATAATAACTTTTCAATAAAAACAAATTAACATAAATGTAACTAACAATTAATTTTGTTTTATAATTTGCAAAAAACGTGTAGAAACTTAACATTAGAGGAAAAAATAAATTAAACTTATTTATTTAAAAAATTTATTATTCTTAATCAATTAAAATTTACCTTTGTTTTATTCGGAGTAAAAGGTATAAATTCTTCTGGCTTGATATTGGTAATATATATGTCCATTTTCTCAAAGGAATTTCCGTTTCTTACAATAACAACCCGGTTATCACTCAAACGGGAGATTTCGCCTTCAAATGGATTCTTTATCTGTAAAACAATTGTGATTTTAGAGGATATGGTCAATTTTCTGATTTAAAGAAAGTTAATATAAGACTTGACCTCAGTTTATCAGTGGTTAGATAAGATTATAGTTGGTTAGGTCAGATTATTTAGATGTTAGATTAAACTCGATTTGATTTAAATATTTGCTCTTTAATTTAGTAAATTCAAAAATGGGTTAGGTTTTTGAATAATTATTGAACTAATCTCATAAATAATAAAACATATTTAAATCTGTAGTGCGAACAATGGATATTAGAACTACAAAATCTTGCGAAATTTAAGATATGTACAATTTAGTTTTTTATTTAATACTTAATTTTGACATACCTGTTCCCCTACTTGGGCTAAAAGATCAATACCAGGACCATTATTTTCTGTTGGATAAGTTCCTGGTTGAGAACAACCAGCCCCATCAGAGCGAATTTTACTTGGAAATTGGAAATAAACCTTTGGACCAAATATTCGTTCAATGGTCACTCTAGAATTGGCATAACTAAAAAATGGGAAATTATGATCTTTGAAATTTATTTTTTATTTATGTAAAAGCTACAATAATTTCAATTTATAAGTATAAGTATAAATTTGTATATTTGTATAAATACTTTAATTGTTATATTTGTATAAATAGTAACTCTGACCTAATATTCTTATCACTCGATTACTGCCAACTTTTTACTTTCATTTAACTCACCCGAAACGAAATAATGAATTAATTTCACTTACACGGATCTGATGTTTAAGGAGGTATTTTGTAAATACAAAACTCGTTGAGTAAAGATATTTAATGCCTCGACAAAAGGAAAAGACAATCTAGTTAAAGTATTGAATGGTGCGGTCAGGTTCTTAAACAAGTTATTCAAAATGTTTATAATGACAACTTCTGAGGCATTCTAAAATAAGTCAATATCGAAATATATTTACAAAAAAACATAAATATAAAATGAACAGTATTTGCAGTTTGATATTTATGAAGACTCACCTTAGATTTTAATGCGCCATTATTAAACACTCGATAGGATCTTTCAAATTCAACATCGATTTCTTTCAACATTCCGGTTAAATCCCACCAGTACGGTTTTTCATCTAGGAAATTGTAATTATATTTCAAAATGAAAATCGATGGAATGTAAAATATATTTACAATATTATCTACGACCTATATTTTTAGTCATAGTCTAGTTTTGTTTGAATTGAGTATAATATAGAACATTGTTTGACATTTATAAATTGTAAAAACAGCTATTTAAAATTATTTTTATAAATATAAAGCGTTCAATGAGTCAATGTTTACGTATTAATTGTATAATAAATGTATTCAGTAATGATTACTGTAGTGTAAATCTAGTGTTTGTATTTTCGTGTTTTGAATTCAACTGGTGTGTCTTATTTTTAAGTGCACTGCATCTCATAAAAATAATGTAGTGGTAACAACTTTATACTGGCAAAATAGATATAATCAGCAACAATGGTATAATTTAATAAATTACACACGGTATTTTCTGTATAATCAATTGTTAGAGAAATCAATAATGGATGCATTGTCGGAGATACATATTTTTTATGATAACTGACATAAAATCTATTTCATTATAAAATAAACATGACATTAATTCACAATAAACGGTCGGAACATTTTAATGAATAAAGATCTGTTTTTAAATTGACAATAAACATCCATAAAACTTATTAACTTTCAAAACTAACCTTTTTTGGAGAAACTTGACAGGAATATCCTATTCTTGCCTTTTACAATGCTTTGTACGCCTAGCTCTATTTTCTCGATTGCTTTGTGTTCTCCAAGGATGGCTTCCATGGGAGAACTATAGAATTTTCCCTGAAGCTGACCAATGGTATAAAGACCTTCCTGTATTTGAATCCAACTAACAGGAAGCTGACTTTTTATGATGTCAACTTGTTCCTAATATTATAGAAAATAAATAATTTTGTCATATTAATATTAATATTTATATATTTTATTTATTATATATTATATATTTATTTATATTCTGGTATATGTGGTATCTTACGTCATAAAAATTCATGACATCAGGTTTGATAGAGTCAAAGAGGTTGATAACCCGATTGAAAACTTTAAGCAAAGGCTGTGCATATGTTGGAATTGCTCTTTTATCCATCTCCCCAATTAGCTGAATGGAATCCCTGGCAATGCGTCCGAGATGCTTTACCTAAATTGAATTGCAGAAATTTTTAAGTTCACATTTGAGTGTTTATTTGTATACTAGTAGAAATGTATAAACACATGTTATTGGAAATATATTTAGTTAAATTTGGCAATAACTAATGTTTTCAAAAAATAATATTATACTTACTCTGTCTTATTAAAAATAACAAATCTTATGTAACACATTTTAGACCATAGAATTATATTAAACCTTTCGAATCTATTTTGTAATATTTGATTTAATTTTAGTCATTTCAAAAACTGCAAATTTGGTCATATTCATTGTTTCAAATTTAAAAAAATAGAATAATCAATACATTTTTGTTAAAACTTTGAACGCACCTTGATTGGGAACTCGTCTAAAGCTCTTTCTAAATTATTCACAGATTTTAAAAAACTTTTATCTCCTTCAATCAAAACCATAAACTTTTCCAAGGCCTCTTTGTTGTTCTTGACTAAGCCATTTTGATATTTGTCCCAAAATTGGACAATTTCGCGAACGTCGTTAAAACCATAATTCTATAAAATAAGACAATACAAAAGATGCAAACCTATTGAATTAAAATTTATAGTCTGACATGTTACCCTCAACATATTAATGTCATAGTCCACTCTTCCGATAAAACAAAACTTTGCGTCAAAAATAGTCAGCATTTGTTTGACAAATCCAAAATTGACAATCACAAACGCACGGTTGTCAAGGGTAAGAGACAAATGTCCATTGAATTCACCTAAAATAGGCACAATATTATTTAACCAAAAATTTAATTATTAAATTTCTTGTCAATAAAAATCCGATAATTGATAAAATATTTAATTTATTTTAAAACATGATAGACATTGAAGTTTCATAATTTTAGTTCAGTGTTAATAGATTAAACTTACATTGGAATTTATTTTAAATTTTGTAAAATAGACTGTTGCACACTTACTAATATCGAGATCTATTTCGTTTTTCACTTTTATTCCCATTGTTCCACCTATCTTGTCATTGCCTATATGTTTCATCCAGTCAAGGGTTGGTGAAGCGAGTTTAAATTTCCTGGGTGGGCTCGTGGCGCTACGTTTAACAATCAAGTGATGAGGAAGGCTGACATCTTCTACAGGTACATCGTTTCGTGGAAGAGAACCTTCGCGAAACCTAGAAATCAGGTTGACATGTAATAAAACATTTGAAAATATTAATAAGTTTTCAATAATCAAAGATAGGTTTCCCTTGTGTTATCACATATCTTATATGATATAAGTCAACACTCAAAGTCATTTTAGCTTATAAAATTATAGTAAACCTTTGAATACATATACACATACATCTGGTTAATTTCGTAATTAAGGTGTTCAACATTGATTCTGCTTGGATGTTCTTTGTAGACATCGTTAGCTTCGGATCTCAGATAAGTGTCATTGGAAAAAAGAGATGTGTGTAGAAGCACTTCCGCAGCCTAAAGAGATAAACAAACAAACAGTTGAAACATCAATGTTATCATTTGCCAGATGTACATTCATCGATCTGTCAGATGGAAGTTTAAGTTATTCAAATGCGTATATGCAATAATCTATTTTTAAATTAATAATTACTTTCTCTTCGGTAAATCCTCGAAGGGCATGGATGCTCGCCCACTTCAATGTGTAGGGCGTGTCAGAGTGGTTGAGATGGGCTGCTATCCGATCGACTACTCCGGGCATTTTGCAACCACCCAGCGCGAAAATAGCATTTCTGGCTTTGTTCAAATCGTCATTGTATTCATCCACTGACCGGCGAGCTCTTTTATGCTTCCAGTGAACTGGGTCTAATATGCGACAATGTTTGAGTATAAAAATTAATGAAACAATATATAATGTAGCCAAAAGTCTGAAAGAGGTGTACAACCACTTCTGATAATAAATTAATCACTGAAAATATAATTAAACGATAACTTTAAGATAAAATGATAAATTCAAAATTAACAATTAACAATTAAACATTGTAATAGTATTGTATATGAAGCTACTAACAAAATACATTGTATTTATTAATTTAAAAACCGGGCTAATCCTAAGAGCATTCATTAATCTGTTATTCGTAGCATATTTGTCTATGATTCTATTCCGAGATTTCTTGAAGATAAGCTTATAGATAATTTTATAATTATAAGATAAGTAAAAATGTTTACAACTAGTTCATGTTTTATTATATTTTTCAGTATAATTATTATAGCAATGAAATGAATTATAAAGATTTATATTTAAAAAAACAAACGATTTAAAACTAATATTTTTTTATTTAAATTTTCTTCCATAATGTTGCTTTTGAAGTTATTTTAGTAGAACAATAATGGTAATATCATACTTCTATGCAATAATTAACTAATTAATTAATTAAAAGGTAAAACATATTTGATATCAGGAAAACAATCTTTGGATGCTACATACCATGATAACCAACTTTTCTTTCTAGTATTTGCAACATTTCAGCAGCTTGAAGACGTTGTTTGGAGTCACCCTTCTTGTGAAGAATATTGACAATATTTCCAAATATAATAAGCATACCTCTGTGGAAAACCTTTTCTGATATGGTCAGTGTGTCCACTGACGGAGTAAGAGCAATTCTTAACACAGAATTTGTGATTTCCTAAAAATATTTTTCAATATAATTAGTTTGTTTCAATGAATTAAATTTAGTTCTTTGTTTACCGGAATTGGTGGAGTTTTAAAAGTCAGAAAATGGGTGGCAGTTCTGTGCAGAAGCTTAAATGAATGAAATTCACTTCTGTTAAATATACCTTCATACAAAATCCTTTGCGCCTTTTTGGTCCTCAATTTTCCCAAAGCATCAATTATGGTTCGTCGATCATCAATATTATTGTTATGACTAAAAAGATACACATGATAAAATATAATGGTGACTGAATATGTACAATATATGAAATTTACTTCTATATACCAGATATAATTCTGAATGAACCATTCGATTTTTTGATTCTCACGATATATTTACAATAAATAGTTAACCTTCAAAAGGTGATTTTAAATCATTTAGTAAAATATTTTTAGGAAAATGGGTAATTATGAGCTTGTTGTAATATTTCGTAATAATTAAATATAAAGAGCATTTTTTCATAAAGTATAGTGACATATTTATATATTCACTATTTATTAATTTAATGTTTTTTTAGGAATATTAAAGTATATTTACATTTTATCAAACAAATATAATAAATAATAAGTAATCTTCAAATTGCTTTGCATACATTTGCTATTATTAATATTAATAATATAAATTACTATCTATACTACCTATACGTAAAAATATAGTAGTATAATAAACTATTCAATATTGGATATTAATATTGCATTGATGCATTTTTGTTTATATTATACATAGTTTATGATAAATGAAAGCTTATTGCATAAATTTTGTAGGAATACTATAATGCAATAAAATACAATAACAATACGATGAAAATATAATCAAATGTATTATTTTCAATAGATTATATCATTATTTATACTTGTCTATATATCAGTGGAAATTTGTATTCTAACTAAATTTAATGAATAGTAACACAATTTTGTTTTGAATTTTATTGAAGATCTCTTTAAACTAACCTTTCTAGAAGGTACATCATCACAAAATGGGATAAATGCTTATCAGGAATGATTTTCAAAAGACGGCAAAGTTTTTGCATGCATTCTTCATGTACGTGACTTTCTGAAATATTTGGAATTTGCATAAATAAAGAAAGCTATTTGATTATTTTAAATACTTTAAATTTAGTTAACCATTATTGAATTGTGATCTATTATAAATTACAATTATTCACAATTAATTATTAATAAATCCCAAAAGGTCAAAATCAGTTACTATAAAATACTTCTTAAATTATAATTGTATTTTAGGTTGTGCGTGTTGAGTAAAAAGTGTTTACCTTTTCTGCGACGTAGCCGTACGCACGTCATATTACTAACAATGTCTTCTTTAATCTGACGACTAGTAGTATCATCTATTTTCAGATAATTGATTCTGTTCGATTGCTAAAATGAGAATAATAAATTAGATTATTTTTTTGTTTTAAATTAACTATATTATATAGGTATCAATCTTTCGTGATAACCACGAAATTTTTAAAGAATAAAAAAGTATGGATTATACAAGAAGAATAAAAATAACCCCCTATTAAATTTAAAAATAGATGTTAATTAAAAAATAGATTTTATAAATTCATATCTCTCACATTCATGGTGATAAACAATTTGAAATAAATATAGGCATGGTTCTTTAATTTTCAATGAAAACATAATTTAATTGTTAAAAATTTCCATAATACCGATTTCATTTCCAATGTGTCTTCAATAACATTTGGTCTTTTTGTGACATTGAGACAATCCATGTTAATTACAGTGACTAAGTTTGCCACTCCGCGGGACTTTGAATGAATCCCAGGTATGTCTGTAAGATTGCGCCTATCTATAGTGAAGTTGGTATTTGGACCAGCACTTGGTGGAGGTGTTATTTGGAATCTAATTCGCACAATGTATATATGTAATGAATATATTATCCGCATCGATTAATCAATAAGTATTTTTATTATAATTTAAATATTAGATAAATCAGAAATATATTTTTAATTTAATTAAAAAAAAAAATGATTTTTACTCTTTGATTATTTTAATTTTACGATAATTTAATAAACTTACCCTTTAGCTACTTGGGCGAAAACACTGGATTGTTGTTGGATAACTATTTTACTGGGAACATTATGATCGTGGACGACAGTAATCACCTTGGACGAATTCATGTGTCCATGGTGACCTAAATGAGTATCCCGGTCAATCTTAGTGAATTGTGTTTGATATTTGTTACTCTGCCGTTTGTAGTTAGCTTTGTGGCGACCTTGAATATTGATTTCGTCTACCTCGTAAGACTAAAAATAGTTTAATATTTTAATACGGCAAATAGCTGAGAAATAAAATAATGCTCTCCAAAAAAAGAGAAAAAGTTTTGCACACTCGACCATGAAGTAAGCTTGTAGATTTGATTTTTTATAAACTTGATACAAATATTCGTTATTAGAATTTAGAAATTGTTTATGTAATTTAGTGGTAAGTTTATATTATAATATTTAATTGTAGAGTACGTATAATAATAATAATAATAATAATAAACAGTTGGTAAAAGATAAAGAGATTCGTAATTAATTTATTATTAATTAAATTAAATCAACTTATCAAATCATTGAAATGTCTTTACATTTTATTACATGATAAGATATTTATTTATCTTTAGATATAATAGATGTAGACAAGATAATTTATGTGAACTAAAGATGTTCAAAGCTTCCATCTTTTATAAGAATTACATTTTGTTCATCGCATCGATGAAGACAAAATGTAAAAATATCTGATATAATTATTAATATTTTTCTTTTTTATTATTATTTCCTTTTATTATACATTTTGTATTTTTATTGTAAGTATTTTACAATGGTGAGCAGTAGTTGTCTAGTGCATGCAAAGCATTTTTCTATTAGGTCTATTCAAGAGGTCTATTAAAATGTCCATCTATTGACAATAAAATATATTTTGTACAATATATTTACAAAATAAAGACCTACATCCACTTACGAAAAATATAAACAATTAGAGGTCGTACCTCATTTGTAAAGTATTATATAAAGTAAATAAATATGTTTGCTACCATTGGAATTTAACAATAAATACATTATAGGCAGCTGTCTATGTTTACCAACTACTATGAAATAATAAATATATCTCTCTCTCTATCTCTCTCGCGTATCTTAATTGCTAATTTCACGAATGTCCTTTTCACCTATAGAATTCCGTAGAATGTAATCCGTAGAATTGACTCCAATATAATATTTAATCAATAATAAAAATATAATAGATATAAAAATATGTATTAAATATATTAAAGTTTTATTGCAAGATAAAATTAAATGTATTATGGTTAAAAAAATAGAATGATATTTTGATATTATTACACAAATTTATTATAGAATTATTATCAAATTAATAAGTCGATCGAAGCTAGAAAATGTATATCAAGGACACATGGTGCAAGGACGATGGTGGTATAGTGTATTCAATATTGGTTGGCAACTGTCATAATTTTTGTTGGCTAACAATGGCGGAGGTATGTAAACCTAAGACACCTTTCGATAATATGTTTTTTATGGAGGCTCGAAGGTATTCTTCGTTTGTATTGTATTTCGTATTTCACATATCCCCCCCACCCCCCCCAGGTACGTAGAAACGCAAAAATCCCGGTATGGATAGGGTTAATTTAATGAACGGTTATAAGCTTATAAATTTAACAACCTTCCATAACTTAACACTATGACTGGAATAGCCATATGATTGGATAACTATTATTATCAATTTGAATGGTTTAATTGGCAATTGCTAAATTTATTTAATGCTTAAAAACAAAATATTAAAAAAGCATGTTTCAATGAGAAATGTTATACAATACAATTAATTATTTATCTTGCCAATTCATGTTGATACCGAAACTCAATGAATAACAAAATTGAATAGATTTCTATATTCGTTAAGTATTGCCTCAATTTCATTGTTTCTCTACCATGGCTGCACATTTGGTGAGGGGCTTCTTTCTTATCCATTATGTAGTATAGGTAGATACTTTCAAGAAATTAATGTCATTAAACTGTAACATGAATTCTGTCTATATAACAATAAAAATTAGGTTTATTTTATTATTTAATAAAAATGAAATTTTTCAGATTTTAAGTTCGTTTGTAAAATATTATAATAATTAAAATAATAGAAAGCATTATAATTTTTCAAGCTTCAAACTGTTTGATATTTTTAATCTGAAAATAAATGTTTGTTTTTATTTTAATGTGAATGATTATTCTTTAACACCTCTCTAAATTTTAATTACAACTTTATTTTTTATGTAATAAATTATAAAAATAAATGTTGTTGTAACTTTGCAAGAAGACGTTCTAGAAAATAAAAAATCATTTTTTTTCTCTACAATTCTTAATGTTTATTTATTTCTTAAAGATTGAATTCAAGTATTAATCAAACATTATCTTAAACTTACACTTGAATTGATGTGTAGTTTCCCACTCAGATAGCCCACAAGTGTTTTCTTAACCTTGATGACGTCATCAGATTCTCCGTTGGGATAAAATACTTTGAGGATCTCCCCATCTGGAGCTATCTTAAAAGAGAACCAATTCCCAGTTTCCTTCACTTGTTCTAGGATACAGGAAAGTGTAATTTATGAATACGGTATTCAATGTAATAATGCCATTAACTATCGTACTGTTTTGTAAGTTCTCTTAATTTTAATTAGTTAACTTAAACATAAATTAAACGTAGCTAAAAATTCAAATATCTTCAAGATATTCGTCAAGTTTAAAATAGGATTACAAATTGATAATGTATATAATTTTAAATAATATCGCTATATTGTTATTCATGATTTTGTTAAAATATTTTAAATAATATGGTTCTATTTTTTATAAAATGTTCAAAACAGTGCCTTCTTATTTCTGCAAACGTGAAAGTATCAATAACGACTTATTCTTCATCTCATGTTGTGAATCTATTACAACTTGTAAAATTATTACTCATTTAACATCTATACATGTATGTATCGATATACAATTTGGGTGATGACAACTCAGCTGCAGTATAATATTCTAAAAATAATGTTCTCTTTTGATAGGCACAACTTTTGACAAATGTCTTCATTTATTCAAAACTATAGTTTTTAAACTGGATAGAAAAGTTGTTTCCCAATTATTATACATTTAAAGTTATAAAACGTTGAAAAATTCATGCTAATTTTATAGCTAATTTTCTTTTATTCTTATATTTGTGTATTATTCATTAATTATTATTTTACTCAACCTTTAAATATTTGCGCAAACCTTGTTAATCAATTCAAAACTATAACTTTATAGACTTTCAAGAAAGTTTGTTTTGATATAAAATTAAATTGACTAATATTTTACAGATATTTTACAAACATTTATACAGAAAATTATACAGACATTCCAAATTTTAGCGGGCATTTAATATGATCATTGTTGATCGCTAAATTGTTAATAAAAATCATTTTTCAGCAATGAAAATTTTGACTTTTAAACACATTACAGACCTCTATAGTTAGATATAAATCATAAGTTATATAAGAGAAGTTTTATTATTTAAAAAAATAAAAATAATAGATAATGTAAATTACAATTCTTAGAAAAGGTTAGTTAATAACACATTACTAAGAATTCTATTTTAAGTAAAAGTACATATAGGTCTTTTCATGGAATAGTAAATTATTTGGAAATATTTTTGAGTAATGAAGATGAATGAATGTGAAGTTGATTTATAGCTGGTCATCTTCTTAATTGTATTATAATGTATTGTAAGTATATTGCACCACCAGTGCACAATATTGTTCTCCATACAAATTCAAGTTTCGGCGTGCCTTAATTACGATGAACCTTTATTAAATAGTCATTAGTCATCGTGCGTAGAAATAAAATATGATTTAATTAATTTTATTGCTAATCAAGGGTGTGCATAATTTTAGGTAAAATTTATAGAATTAAAATCATCTAAATAATGTAATGAATCTCCATATCTACAAAATTGATACAAACAGTTTAAACTTTCAAAAAGTATTTTCATTTTAAGTATTTAATATCTTCAACAATCAAAAATATGTACTTTTCAAATACATTCAACTTAACTGCTTAATGCTAATTTATCAAAGAGATTGGATTTTAATCAAAGAACAGAGTTTGAAACGTTAAACAAACTTAAGCGCAATTAGAGGAGAACATAATTATATTCCAAAATATTGTGAAGAAATGTACGTACTATTAAAATATGGTTTTGAATTATGATATTAAATGAATATTTTTAATTAAAAGCACTAATTAATGTTATAATGTAACCTAAACATACCTCAACTTGACATTATACAAATATAGTTACGTCAACTTATTGAAACTGACTAATTATTTATCTCTGTTTATACTGACTAATTAAATATATGTTTTAATTAATATTATTATACATTAAAAATTAATAAAGCTAAATAAGAAACAGTAAAACTATATCAAGATAAATATAATTTAATATACACATATTCTTATTTAATAATATTTTATGAATAATGCTTTCGATAACTGTAAATATTATAAATTATGTAATACATCGAGTTTAAATGGAGTCATTCGTAAATTAAATAAATATCAATAATTTAAACACCTTTTAAATACCTTTTATAACACCATGGATAAGATAGACGCTGTTAATCTCAAGTAGGATTTCCTTCGAGTTGACAATAGCTTGTAATCCAAACTGAAAAAGATTGCATTTTATAGAAAATTAATTATTTACTAACCATAATAATTATTTGAATAATTCTGTGAATTGAATTAGTGGAAATAGATATAATTAATCTAATTCATTTCTTAATGAAATTCGATGATTCTTGTTTTTGATAGTTAGGTTTGTAAATAATGATGTTAAACTTAATAATTATGTTTCGACATAATTAGACAACTAAATACAAAATAATATATTCACACAAACCTTGGCTTCCAACTGAACAGATTTCTCATTGAAACTTAATTCAGATTCCACTTGATAAACGTATTTCTTGCATTCCTTGTACGTCACCATACATTCCCCATGAACAAATAATAGGGCTACAGGTAACAGTATTAACCCAATTATTGGGGGCATTTTTTCGTATTTTGTAAATAATGGTCACTTTCGTTTTAAAAAATTACAACCTCATTCAAAAAATGTAAATAGATCTGAAACCTTGCAATAATAGCGACTCAATATATAACATAGATAAATATGATGTGATCAACCAATCATATAACCTTATTACAGTGCATATTGCATATTGCACTGTAATGTGCAATGCAATCTAAATCCAGCTCAATAATCCATTAAAACATTATTATTAATATTTTGAATGGATTTAATGTTAAATCATTAATTACCACCTGTTTATTTTCACTTCATAGAAATAAGCACACAAATATTATTTTTAAGCAAATAACGTATGCTGTTATAAAATTAAAACAATTTCACACATATAATGTACAGAATAATATTTACAAAATCAAGAAAAAAACTCCCTCCTCGTGGTTGGTATCTTTATCAGTCAACGGGGAAGCTATTATTTTATCAATATTTATTTATGATGTTTGTCGTACACTGATTCTAATGGCAACAATTTGGAATAAAAAATTAATTTATCTGATAAGTTTATCATCGAGAGAAATGAATATTGTATATCTAGTTGTTGCAGGATCTCATTCTTCACTGTTTTCCATTATATTTACTTTATAAAAAATAAATCAACAATGTTTTTTTAAAGGTCTGAAACAGATTTATAGAAACAGCTACAATCTCAGTCTTATCAAAGGTTTTTCTCTACTTGATCAAATATGTTTTTCACTGTTTCATTATAATGTGAATTATAAATTTGGAAATAAATGGGATTGTAATAATTGTATTTGAAGAATTGATTAAATGTTTTTTCCCAAACAAAGCCTTGATTGTATGTTAAAGTAATTAATCATATGTTTTGGTAACTGTTGACCGAATAAAAAAATCTGTAAATATTTATGTCGAAAACCAATATTTTCATTAGGTTATATCTTTATACACGAATAGGGTGTTTTTAATTTTTGGAAATAAATGTGAGAAATAGAAAGAATATTGTATAGATACACCCAGTGGCAGTAATAATGAAAACAATTTTAAAAATCTAAATTATTATAAATTTTGTACTACTCTTCGCTAAAAAATTAAATGCATTTCGCTTAGACATTCATTTAAATATAATATCTTTTATTGAATAATTGTTTAAAAAATCATGTGAAAGTATGAACTATATTTGCTTCAAAATTTCCTCGTCGAACATTGAATAACTACTTAAAATAAACATGTTTATTAATCTTAAATAGTAAAATTATCTTCATATAAAATACACTAAAAAATGTCTAAAATTGATCCTGTAATGAAATAATTGTATTATAATTAATTTAATAAAATAAAAATATTATTATTGGATAATATTTCTCATTAGAATATAGAAACATAATTTATTAATTTAAATATATAAATAAATAATCTTTAAATCAAAAATGTTCATCATTATATATTGTAGTTCTCACACTTTGAAATAAACACACAAAATGATACTATCACTATGTATGGTACAGGGATATTATATTATACAAAAATAATGAAATGAAGTATCGACGGATCATGGTCGAAGGATCACCACGGATTTTGTCTCCTGTTTACCGGTAATCAAACCAACTTGACATGCCAGTCCGTGAATTGTCTCAATCTCTAACGCATAGGTCAACGTGGCTTGGAAATGATAAATTTCAGGATTTTGTAGTATGTGTGAGACGGAGTAAGTCATTAAACTAACAATAATATTAATAAAAAAAACAGCAATGCCTTGTGTGACCAACATATGAAAGGGCAGGATCCATCGACCGACATCATATGTGAAATCGGTCATTCCAAAAATCATTCGGAATGTCAAATATGTTCCATCTAAAACATTTGTTTTAGTTTGACAGGGCAGCAAATATGTCAAACATGTACCAAACACGAACAGAGTAAGAATATAGATAAATGTCAAGATGACTATGATCGCATAGGCATTCACCACAGTTATAATATATACCCCAACATGAGAAACCATTTCAAACTGGGACGTAACACTAAATATCAAATTCACAGATATGAATAAAAGTAAATATGTGATTGCTTGAAACAGATATTTCGTTTCCACTTCAGTGAGGTCTCTCGTGAGTAAGGTAATTCGGATTAATAAAATAATTAATAAGCTGAACAAAACCCAAGCATCAGAGCACAGTCTAAAAAAAAATTTGAAATTCATATGACTATTTTTACATTTCTTAACGACAATTAATTTATATGAAGTGTAAATATTTATTGTAAAATTCAATGACTGGAAAATAAAAAATAATGACAAAATCAAAAGTGTCAGTGGATGCAAACCTTGCCAAACGTAGATGTAATTAGTGAAATATGAATTGACACAATTTGGCAACAGGTGTGGCATAATATCTTCACAAGACGAATTTCTTTCAGTACATTCTTGATAGTGGTTAAACAATTTAATTTGTAAAGCACTAACAATCTCTGGCAAAGCTATACATGTGTAACACAAAACTAAAATTATATTGACGAATCGCTTTAACATGATCCACTTTCGGTACTTTCTAAAAAGATCCAATCCCCAATTATATAAAACGTTGTATTGTAAACTTTCGGCAGACAATTCGCAGGTAAGATAGCAAATATACCGCAATGGTGAAATCCAGATTCTTGAATTTCCATCCGTTCGTTCTGGACAATACTGATTTATATTATATGTCAATTTGTGAAGATGTCCGAGTTTAGTTCTTTCCTTGAGATATGGATGCATATTCACGAGAACATCAAACATGTTGTTCAATCCTTCAAGCAAGGCTTTCTCAATTGGTAGCAGACCGTTGGAATCTTGCGCGGAAAGTAAATCCTCAATATCACTTTCTTGAAAGTTATTTTGGAGAGACTCCAAGAAAGCGATGTATTCAATCTGAGGTTTCCAGTTTTGTACAGTTGCATGGATGATCCAAAATAATACATTTTTATTCGCTTGTGTAAACTTTCCATGATTCCAAAGCCAACTGAATATATTCCAGGAGGCTAGCAACACTGACATTTGAAGAGGATATCGAACTGGCTGTAATAATTCAATATCCTGCAATCTACCTTTGGACTCGTATACTCTAAACAATTCACATACATTGTTTTCACTAATAATTGGAGTTTTCAAAAAGTCAGCAGCGGATATATTCAATTCATTTAATGTGGAAATTAATTTATCTAGATCATCGGCTTGTATTAAATTTAAAAAGATTTCTTCAAATTGAATATTGTTCATGTTACAGAATAGTTGGAAAAACAGATTTGAGAAATCTTTCAGGACTAAATGACGTTACGTTAATATTATTTTTCTGTCCAATAAAATCGTCAGTATTTTTATTTTCTGATAAGTGATTTTGATAGAAGGATGTAAGTCTGTAATAGACATATTATCTAAAACATAAAGCTATATAAATTAATGAAAAACTTTGCAACGTAATCCATTAACAAAAAAATTGATAATTTCGTTTGATATGGCTATTTTTGTTGAAATATTATGTTATAATATTACTAATTACAAAGCAGCATTTTCGAGTAATAATGAACTTATGTTTACAATTCATTTAACTGTATAATTTTTCATTTCATTTGGAATTTCTGATTGGTATGTAAATAAATTGTTTCATAAAAAGTAAACAAATATAAGTACAGCTTTGTGGCTACATTAAGGTTTGAATCTTTGTACCCGAAAAGAACGTTATATATCACTTAACATTGATCAATGTCGGTAGTTTCAAATCTTTACTGGTAACCAGTTTCCCTTTATCGAAATAATCAATTTAATAATCAATAAAATAATCTGTAAAATATCTAAATTCATCATTCTATACCTAAATCTAAGTATAAAAAAGTTGTTGGCTGTAATGTTATTGTGATTATTATATTTGTGGCACAGGATGGGCGAATGGTTAAGATTCTGATTTGTCTTGATCAGGTTCGAGCACATTCTTGGACTCAAGCTCGTTCGTGGCTAGCAACTGTGCTAGTCGGAAGTTTGACGACCCTCAATGGGTTCGTTTGGAATGATTCACTCTGAGTGTACTTTGTACAGACACGATATGTGTGGTAAAATTTATTAAAAGATCGAACTATAAAAGGAAACAAATGATATCTCAATTGAATCAGAGAATAGGTACTGATAGTGAGACACCCTTATAGAGTAAATATTATTTCCATGGTTGATCCGTTAGGAATTTACTGAGAAGAACTATATTAACAGTATTTTTAAAAGTATCATTGAGATAGCAATCGTGAGATTATGTGTAGACGGAAAATTTACACAACCAAAGGACCAATGATAAAACGACCATGCGACTAATGACATAAGGACCAAATGACCAATGCTACAAAAACCAAAGAATTAATGATACAAGCACATATGAGAGTACTTTACAAATTTACAATGCCAAAGATAAATTTAATTAGATGATTAATGACAAACTATTATAAAGACAAAGGTACGTTGCTGGTTTAAAAACACTATTACTATTATTGTGAATGGATTAAATGCTAAATCATTAATTA
>JAUZNC010019670.1:14260-25398 GCA_034780395.1 Vannuccia rotundouncinata
CATTAACGTGTTCATACATCATTGTTTAATGCATTAACGTGTTCATACATCATTGTTTAATGCATTAACGTGTTCATTCACTATTGGTTAAAACATCAACACGTGTTCATTCACTATTGGTTAAAACATCAACACGTGTTCATACATCATTGTTTAATGCATTAACGTGCTCATACATCATTGTTTAATGCATTAACGTGCTCATACATCATTGTTTAATGCATTAACGTGTTCATACATCATTGTTTAATGCATTAACGTGTTCATACATCATTGTTTAATGCATTAACGTGTTCATACATCATTGTTTAATGCATTAATACATGCTCATATATAGTTTATGCACAAACTGTTTACATTAATCACTCAATTTCTTATTGAACTAGCGACGAAACTCTCCTACATCGCGGATCTAACTTAGTTACATGCAGCAGTGTATGGGTTGCACATTCAGAATGCATCTCAACCAGTAGGTACGGATTCAATTCCTCCGTCATTATATCACAATCATAAAAGTAACATAATATAACCTGATTCCAAGATTTTGTACATTTAATGTTATGATTTTTGTAATTCTTTTATATTAATTAAATATTATCGATTGCTCTGTATATATTTATTTTTATTGATTTAATTGTTAATTTTCTGTCTATTTGCCAATCAACGTCTCCTGCTGTTTATATATTTCTTACTTGCCCGTATATTGTTTAGTTTTTATTACCTAATGTTTTTCTTATCTTACAATTTCTCTAATTATTACTAATAGATTATACAATTATTCCTTTTGTATTTAATATGCAATTACTTAAACATTCTCCACGTTATTTTGTTCAATTTTATCAGTTTTGGTTTTATTATTTTGTAAATATATTGCATATTTTTTTAGTTAATATCTGCTTCGTTATATTTTCCGACAACTATCTATTCGAGAGGTATCAAGGACTCTTGATTGCATTATATTGTTCACATTTCACGTCATCTATCTAAATAGTAAGGCGAAATCCGTACTTTCAAACGCAAATTGGTTGGCAAAATATCATAACTGAATATTCAATGTTCTGATTTCATAATTAATGTCTTGTATTTATGTATTACATGATAAAACGTCAAAATATGGAATATTCTCTCAGTATTTTTTTTATCTGGCCCCTCAGAGACATAAATATTAATTTGGTTGAATGGAAATAATTTCTGGATTTATTGCAGTTTTTATGATTTTACTTGTTTTTCAATGAATTTCGCGAAGAAGTAGGCAAATCCCTCCAATATGGTTTGTTGCATTATACTTAGTACTAATTAGCTTAACGTAAATAAGAATTTGGTAGTGTAACAAATGGCACAGTAAGAAAGAACGGTGTTAAAAATGATCTTCAAATAACTGATTTGGTTGAAGTAGCATAGGTTAATCTATTTGAAACGACGGAGTTAATGCTTTGGCAAAATGTTCCACTAAAATTTGTCATACTAGCTTTGTTAGTGGTATAGTACAGTAAAAAGCGGTATAATTAAATGCATTCAAATCTTTACACGTATCACCAATACTAAGAATTGCCGATCAAAACTACAAAAATTCTATGGAGAGTTCGACCGTCGAAACTCATTTTTCAGTTTATCAGGACTTAAATGTAAATTCAACTAGCAGAAATATAAAAACTTTTATCCGTATAATGAATATTTCTCGTAAACTGCGATGTTTAAAATATGAACGGGACAAATTTCAATCGGTAAATTTAAAAACGCAAAACACATTTTTTTCTAAGAGTAACTCAAAGTGTTCAATATTGCAAACTATGTTTTTGAAATAGAAATAATTTAAATGAAAAATTGAAACAAAAAAGACAACAATGGGGATATATTGTTCAACTGATTCTATTGAAAATAAGATATCAATAAGAAAAATCGAAAGAAATCTTCACATGAAAAAAAGATTGCATTGATAAAAACAGAAAAAAGAATATTAAGAATTGTTTAAACACAATAACAAAGAAATAACTACAGTCGTTGACGAAGATCTGTGGATAATTCTTCTGATGATTTAATCTGGCCATTTGTAACAGAGTTTGTCACAGAATGGGATTTTCCATTGCACTTGATAGGAACCTCTTTTTTGTAGGCAGTTTGATAAAAGTTCGAGAAAAGTAGCACCATTGAAGCAACGTAAAACAGTTGAGCCAACAGGTAAGCTTTAGAAAAAGAACACTGACCAAAGACAATAGTGAAAATCGTCTTACTTATCACGACATAAAATTGACTCTGAAATTAGAAAATTTAAGAAGATAATATATTTAATATTATTTATTTCATTTACTACTCACATGTTAATTAGTAGCATATAATAAAAATAGTTATGTTACACAGAAAGACACATAATAGAAATAAAATCAATACATTACAATAATGAAATTTACAATTACAGATATTGTAATTTATTGTTATTAAATTATTTTCTTTATAATATACTTGTATTATTAATACAACTTTTATGTGAATAATAAATGATTCTAGTACTAAAATATTCAACACACGAAAACTCAATTTCTGAAAACTATGTTATAATTTAAGTAAATTGGCGAACACATTTTCGTTGGAACTTACAATTTGAAGTAATGTAATATACTTCTTCCACCAGAGATAAGGTTGAATAGCTGGACCCAATCCGGCCAGAGCGTAGTAAGAGTACATACAGATGTGGACGAAGGAGTTGAGCAGTGGGGTGAAGTAGGCTTAGGAAGAGAGAGAGGGTACATCTTTAGTGATCTAATTATTTGATTCCTTAATATGAAAACAGCACATGACACGTATTCGTCTTGTTATATTGCTGTGTTTAGTAGAAATTGGAAATACTTGGACACCTCAAATGCGCAAAATGAAGAAGGCTTTGATAACAAGATTGACCAAAGTAGATAAGACATACGCAGCTCAAAATACGTCACAGAGATTAAGAGAACCGAGTTATTCAGGGTCAAAGTTCGATATTACACTTCCATTGTCTATTATCTACTTAAATCAAATGCATTACCAGGAAAAAAAAAAGAAATTAATTAATTAACGAGAGGACACAAAATTGTTTTATATTAAAGATTATAAACAGATGCGAGGAAACAAATAATTGTAATTATTTCACTTTTCGCTTGAGTTAAGTTTTAGTGAAGTGTTTACCCCATTGAGCCATTTGAAGAGGTTTCAAATTGAAAAGGAGATAATTTGTTTCACAGTAATACACGAATTTGCACTCGGCTAAATATAATCCAGCACCAGATACATATATATATATATAAATAAATTGCTACTTCTGGTAACAGATAGGCGACCTCACAAACACACACACTGTAATTTTCTAATGATGCAGGAGTAATTACAGCCGTCTCCTGGCACAGCTAGACAACATCCACACACACTCTCTATCCTCCTTATTTAACAAATCAATCAATAACTCACATTCGCCGCCAGTTACCCACTTAACCGCGCACCACCACCAGAAAGGCATCGTGCCATGGTGGTAGACATGCAGAAAGGTGACTTGATTGTCCTTCTTACGGAGAATGAATATCACCTGTTCGTTAGGACAAGAGAGAGAGAAGAGATATTAGGAAGGGAAAGCCAGAGGGATACGGATGGCTTACCGTGTCGAGGAGTTCCACCAACTTTGAAACATAATAGAGATAGAGCGCCCAGGCCAACTGAAACAGAGACGAATATCCAAGTGAAAGACAGACATTAATGGTTATTGAACTAGCCAAAAGTCTGTTTGAAGGCTACATTTAACCGGTTAACTTGTCGAGTTAGAAAACTGCATGATCGTTGATATTTTCCAGAATAAAGTTGACTTGACGTCAAACAATGTCATAGCTGTAGAATATAATAGTCTGTGAGTTCAACTGGTTGAGTAAATAGTCGAAAGATCGTGGACTTTAGACTCTGCTCTCACAATAGTGTCGAGTATCAACTATTCCGTTTACTTTTAAAAAGAAAATATCTAAAGATAGACCGAGGGAGTTTCGAACTGTGAATATTAATAACATTACTGCGTAATGCTTCTTCGAGATAGTGGCTACCCATTCCAACCCCGTTATTGATACCATTATTACAGTTGAAAGGGGCAACTAAAAAAGAGGATTATATGGTGAGGGGAACAAAGTGGTTCTACAGAAAAATCTATTTAATAAAATGCCACTTTACAGTATGTATTGAAGTTGACTTTACTAAAAAAGTTGTATTATTGCTGGCTGCAGAAGTTGAAATAATTACTCTTTGCAACTAAAATAATGGCACAGACTTACTTGTACAGCTTTGGGATCATCCGAATAATCTACAGCAGCACACGACAAAGTGAACTGTTCATTGAAGACAGTGGCTGTCAGGATCTTACAGAAAAATGTATAGATTAGAATCATGATACCAATAAATAATTGTGAAACAAGTGTTACAATTTACTTGTAAAAACATGTAGGTTGACCACACGACCAACACAACATTGTATGCAAACATGAAATTAGTGAGGTCAACGGCCTTCCTATCTCTCATCAAAATTGGAAGCCAATAAACGATTACTAAATAGAGGGCGACGATTGCCACTGTTGGCCATATACTGGTAGCCAATGGCCAAGATTGTGTGCGGACATCTACAAAAGAAAATAAATAAATAGAGCAAATTATCCTTGAAATAAACCTTTTGTTATATTAGAGAGTTCACTAAATAACAACTGTGACTATTTATTGCAATCATTCTAGTTAAAGATAACATTTTAAACGTAATATTGCAGTAAATAAGTCATTTCCATTTCTTTATAGATTTAAAATGGAAATTTGAAGGTGGAGGGGGATCGTTAGGAGCTATGGACAACTTCTGTTGTCACATGCAGATATGTAACTCTTTCTATATCCTTTAAAAAATCATATATAGCGGCCTGTGGCATCTATGTTATCTAAATTTCACAACTTTCTTATTTTAAGCCATGTATGAATCCTGTTTATTGGTTCTACATGCATCAAACCTACAAAATGATCAGACATGGGAATGGCTAATCATAAAAAATCGGAAGTTTGTTATAGGGTATACTTGCAGTTGAAAAGTTAGGTTACCACTGGCAAATAAAAAAAGTATTGCCCCAGTATAATATAAAATTGCATGTATATGATAATACATGGTTGTTTTATCCTTTCATGTAATTGGGTGGATATTCATGTAAATATTTTGAAAAACTAACTAAAGTTTACCCACTTTTTATACCAGAAGTAAATAGGATATATTATTGAAATAAATATGGATCCTGTAAATAATAGTTTTATAGTATCATAACTAAAGGAGCTTTCATAGGTAGATAACTTCGTAGAGAGAGGCTTCATAACTAAAAGGGCCCTCATAGGTAGATAACTTCGTAGAGAGGGGCTTCATAACTAAAGGGCCCTCATAGGTAGATAACTTCGTAGAGAGAGGCTTCATAACTAAAAGGGCCCTCATAGGTAGATAACTTCGTAGAGAGAGGCTTCATAACTAAAGGGCCCTCATAGGTAGATAACTTCGTAGAGAGAGGCTTCATAACTAAAAGGGCCCTCCCTCATAGGTAGATAACTTCGTAGAGAGAGGCTTCATAACTAAAGGGTCAATCTAAGATGTACATTTTTTTTACAAATACCTACTGTATCTGGTGTCTATTGTTATGTAAACATCATTATGGACCAATAGGATTGTAGTATATTCTTTCTATATAACCAGTCTGGAAACCAAACCTGTATCCTCAGTCATCAACATTAATAAACTTATCTTATTCATTCAGACTTGGTTTGTTATCTACCATAAACAAAACATCTCTGCCCCATGTTTTTTGAAAATCCAGGATCCAAGAGTGTGCTGACAAACTGGAAAGCTCAATTGTATAATTTTTTACTCTCACTAACTTAAAGTTACCTTGTGATGATCACCTAACAGATCAGGCTAAGAATGCTTTATCGATCATTGTTACTAGGATGCTTCCACATTTATTTACTGTGAGTTTGCAAATCAAATCCAACTCCTATTTGACTGCCCTACAAACCCAGTTTGAGCAGAATATGAATTCCTCAATTCTTTGCAAATTTTGTTCAAAGCCAAATCATTTCACATCATCATCATGCATCTCAAAGAAACAGACTGGAAAAATGTTAAGTGCATCCAATTAGGACAGACACATCTAGTAGATCATATTATCCCTGAAATACACACCAGCATTTAACAGTGATTCAAGGCCCTTTGCAGATAAATCTCTTGCTCATGTTGAACAAAAAGTCTGAAATATCAATGCTAAAGCTAATGTAAGGTATTTTCATAGTACCTGAAAATGTATCCTCTATAGTATGTTGGGACATAATTCATTCATTCAAAAATTTGAATCTCAACATGCTATGGTAGTTGTAAGCAAAAATATTGGAGGCATTGATATCACAAGTGACTACTCATCTCTCAATAACTTTGTTATACCAGACAAACAATCTTTACCTTTAATAGAGGACATTTTTTTACAATTAAGAGGTACAACTTTGTATAGCAAACTGGATATTTCAAAAGCTTATAATCACATAAAAATTGATGAACCTAGTCAACAGTACTCTGCTACAATTACCCCTAAAGGATTATATGCATACTGGCATCTACCTACTGGGCTGTGTGATAGTGCCAGTGTATTCCAAAATTGTGTAAACAAGTGCTTATCAGATTGTAAGAATGCATTGATGGAATTATCATCTTTGGATCATCTATGGAAAAAAATGACACAGCACTCCATTGTGTGTTAAGAAAGTTAGCTGAGAAAAATTATGTTTAAATATAGATAAATGTGTTATTTGTGCAGAATCTATTACCTTCCTTGGTCACATAATATCAGCTGCTGGCATCAAACCTGACACAAAATGCATCCAAGTGTTAACTCGAATACCTCCACCAAAATCACTGAAGCAAACACAATTTTTAATGGGTGCAATTAATTATACAAAAGATTTTAGTCCTCAACTTGCAGACCTGACAGAACCTATATGGGCCCTCACTTGCAAAGGAGAAGTTTTTTGATATGTTCTATCTTAAATGGGAAGCATCTGTTTGGTTGTTCTCTTAATCTTGCAGTGATATCTTTAATGGCATCACTGACTGGTATTGAGGTGTATAGGGCAACAATGTCCAGACTGAATGGGAAGTTGCAGGAGGCTAGTTGTTCCACTGGAGTGCTCTACAGTTGATTTATGAAAGTCTGGCTGTCTTCAAGGTGGGCAGGTACATCTTTAAGCAAAGGTTTCAGGAGGTTGTTGAGTAGGTAGGAGATCTTGGTTGATGGTCTATTAATGTTGGAGACAATAGGTCTTACTTTTAGTACTGGAGTATTCTATGTGTTTTGATCAAGTGGTAGAAAGTGGGCATTGCACTGTTGTGGATAGTGTAGCTTATTGTCACATTTGGTTTGAGTTTAGCTTCTCTTGAGACCTCATTCCTAACCTCAAACCAATGATTGAAAACTAACATTCTTTACAACCTTTCCCTAAACATAAAGGCAGTGATCTCAGTACAGAATAGGTGTGGTGTTTTAAATAAAATATCTTAAGTACCATATAGATTATATTATAATAATATGCAGTGTTTTACTTTGAAAATATATACTATACTAAATTTTACCTAAAAACTATGTTTGTATGATGTTTGGTATGGTATTGCCTGCTTCACTTTAACTATCCCTAAGGTATATAAAATGTGCAGTATATACTTAAGATTTTTGTTCAGATTTACAGAGTACTGGACACATGTCTTTTTGGTAATGGGAAAACTCTGACCAGGATGACTTGTATATAATTATTTATATGTGTAAAACTATTTAAAAAAGAATTGAGAGCAAATATGAAATGAAATTAAAACATTCTCTGTGATAAAATAAACTGGGTTCAAAATATATTAATTTAGTAGTTTATTTTATCAAAGAGTGTTTATATTTTATATTTATTTGGTTTTAATTTATTTTGCTCCCATTCAGTTGATTGCATAAAGCAGTATTAGCTTACTACTGGTAGTAACTCAAGGAAAATCAATAAATTTAGTCCCACCCAGATTGCATAAACTGCTACCAAGAGTAAAATATTTACATCTAGGCGTAAATATTTGAAAAATCAATATATTTAGTCCAATGGTCTACTACCACAAAGGGGTAGGTATAACTCAATTATTTCGATTTAGTTTTCATGTTAGCATTGGAAAAAATGGCCGGACATATAATAATGTGTTATTAAACATCTTAATATACATTGTACATATATAGAAATTTATAGAAATTTTTCAAAAACTATTTAAAGTCAAATATTCTTATTTTACTCTCAAATGAAAAGCGTTCACATTTTATATAGGTATACGTACTTATAAATATGAAATAATTCTACTAAACATCCTGATTCTATATTGTAGGACAAAACAAAAACATCATTAAATTTGTGGAAATCAAGAACATTGTAATGGAGTTTCCAAATTTTAAATGAATTTTAATTGGTTAATCTATAAATATAACATGGATTTTCCAAAACTTACGCCACATATTAGTTAGTCTGGTAGTAAGCTAATACTGCTTTATGCAACTGAATTTACTCCCTGGTAGTAACTGCTACAGGTATTAAGGCTACAACTGGTAGCAGTTAATACTACTTTATGCAATCGACTCTATATGTATATATACCAATTTTGTTAAGCATTTAGTATCACTGAGCATTATTACATTAAACATATTTATTCAATAAATGATATTCTTATTCTACTGTTTTCTATATATTGTGCAAATTGCAGGCATTATATGCTTTAATAAAATTTATTTAGGTTTGAAATAAATATTTAGGTTTTCTGGGTTTTAATTTCACTATACCAATTCTGACTTTTTTTATATCAATTTGAATCATTTATCACCTCTTCCCCTTTCTTATCCATGAACAGAACATAGTAAAAATATTTTAGCACATTTTTTTAAGGTTTTAATTTTCAGGGTTGGTGCAGTTTTTAAAATCAAATTCCAGGACTTTTCCAGGACATTTTGACTACTGACGATGTTAAAATAAGATCAATTTTCCCCTTCTTATGTACATAAAAGCTTTAAACTCAATACATAATACCTACTACCCCTACCTAATGGAAGCAAGCACATAGTAATAATAACTGTCAGTGGTGGATACAGCTTTTTGGCCAGGGAGGAGACTAGATTTTGTACCCCCCACCACCCCCTGAATTTATGGAGAGTGGTGGGGTTCTGCAGGCTCTGCATACAAATGGTCTTATTTGTGCAGAGCCAAAGTTTATACATTAACAGATGGAATTGCCTAAAATCGTTTGTGTACAATGTAATAAACCACTTGCAAATACAAAACGTGTGTTGCTCAATATGCAATAATATTTAATGACATTATATTGTGTGTAAGTTAAATAAATTTTTAGAATTGAGGCATTTATGTGTCTAAAGCATTTACCATGTCATAAACAGATTAATAATAGATTTATGAAAATGTCTATACTGAAAAGTTAATACAATATAAAAGATAATACAATTTTTGAGCAATTTAACTACATATAAAAAAATTATTAAACTTACCCGCCAAATCATACATAATATGATTATACGATTTAAATAAATATTCCATAGTATATAGAAATAGCTTTATATTTTGATTAAGAAAACGCTAAACCACACAGGTTAAATCACAATATTGTTTAAAAGTAAATATTTTAGCGGGTTTTCTATAATTGTTTGATTGGTTTAAAAGTTTTGTTTAAAATTACTATTATTATTTTCATTATAATAATCTAATAAATGTGAAGAAAGGATATTTTTTTCGTCTGTTATGAAAATCCTTTTACAGGGCTGTACCTAGACTTTCTTCAGTGGGGGGACAAGATTTTTCAAAAAGGCGCCAAATCAAAATTGCATTTATATCACTGTAAAAAAGTGTTATATGATTGCGTATTAGAAAAGGTTTTTCAGAATAGCAAAATATTATATTTCAAGTAAATTTATATTTAAATTTGATTAAGAGGAAGTCTAGCTTCCTCAAGATTCCATAATTACTATGAGGACTCCTTAAGAGCTCCTCGAAGGACTCCTTCTAGAGCTTTTGAAAAGTGAAGGGTGGCAAGACAAATGATTGCGAATTGTCAAAATTATTATCGAATTTTCGCAGATTTAATGACCTAGTCGGATTATATATAATCCAATTGCAATATGAAGTGCCTATTTTTTAATGATATTGCAAAACGATATACAAAATTTAAAAAATGATCGTTATTATATATTGGCCGCCCTTTATCCAAAATTGTTCCACTTTCAAACAACTTCTCCTCCCACACTCTAATAATATGCATGTCTGGTGGCTCCCCATTAAATCTATCTCCTAATCGTTTCTTCAATTGTCTCACTCCTGCTATGTTTTGGTCAGATTTACGATTCCATACAGCAGCTAAAATTAGAAACTCTGAGGTTCTCTATTCAGTCGATATAATGCAAAAATATGATTTGAAATCTATTAACAAACTAATAACAAATGACGTAACATAGGTAGTACTTCTATAGGGGCTTATGAATCACTTTCCTTGGCCTATTGATAAATGCGATAATGGAAATTTAATGTTTAGTAAAGAACAAATAGATTTAAACAATAGTAACTAACGGAACAACTAGCTGAAGTTTAGTTATTAAGTTTATATTTAATATCATATTACTAGAACAATTTTATATATGTACATAAAAAACCAATCTATAAATACAAAATACAAATCACTGAAATTGTTTGACAAGCAAAACCTTGAGTATCTAGGAGCCGATTGCATAAAGCGGCCGGACATATAATAATGTGTTATTGAACGTTTTATATCTTAATTTACATTGTACATATATAGAAATTTATAAAAATTTATTTAATTTCTCAAAAACTATTTAAAGTCAAATATTCTTATTTTGCTCTCAAATGAAAAGCATTCTCATTTTATATAGCTATACGTACTTATAAATATGAAATAATTCTACTGAACATCCCGATTCTATATTGTAGGACAAAACAATAACATCTTTTAATTTGCGGAAATCAAGAACATTGTAATGGAGTTTCCAAATTTTAAACGAATTTTAATTGGTTAATCTATAAAAATAACATGG